>JASDQU010099828.1:1086706-1130983 GCA_032191745.1 Picea mariana
CCTTACTCCTTTGGGTCACCCGACGAAAGTCACAGTATCCATTGCATCATCGTGTTTTGGTCCTTGTCATGTTTATGTTGTTGTGCCTTCATTTTTCAAGGGAAGCATCTGCCTCGAGAGTCAGCCATCACAAATATCTTGTCTCAATACCCATGTCAGTACATGTTCATTTGATATACCAATTACATCTATGTGTCTGTTTCATGTCGTAAATGGGGGATACATCAAGGCCCTCCTTCGACGAGTCTATTCTTGTCGACTTCAACACATTATCCCAAGACTAGACTTAGAAACCAATTAGTACTTTGGGACCTACATGCCTCAATGGAAAGCCTCCTCACGGTCAATAGTGGGTTTACATCATTGACCTCTGATCAGACGATTCCACTGATGTTCGACTTCATCTCATCCATTCACATTCGTTGGAATGTACTAGGGTACCTTGGAAATCATTAATATCAATAGTGATCTCCCTCGCACTTGTTAACAGTTTACATCATTGATCGGTAATCAAGTGGTTTCTTCCATGTTCGACATCAGGACATCTATTCACATGGTTAGATTCGTACTACATCGAGATCGGTAAGAAGACCCTGTGTTGAGTGATCACTATGATATGTACTTTGCCCAGGTTGCGACGGAGTTTCTCTTGAACCATGACACATATATTGTTACATAGATCCACTTTGTATTGGTTGTGGCTATGTCTTGTCATCTCGTAGATCCACTGTTTATTCCTCATGGCTATGATCAATTCAGGTCATAAGAGTATAGATCCACATTGTATCCTCGGTGGCTATACCTTTTATCAATACAATTATGGATCCGTAGTGTATTTTATGGCGGCCATATCTTGCAAGTCTTGATCACCCAAGCATAGGTATGCCTGCCTTGGGTTTGAAACATGTCATAATATTTGTTGGATGTTTGTGTGCAGCTTCTGTCAGGTTCTCTATGTCTATACCCTTGCTTGAAACTCTACAAAGCATTTCAGTTATCAGTTCTCATTTCTAACTTCATACTTTGGGGGGCAAACTGTTACACATCAAAATTACTCACTTCGATAGTGTCGCAAGTGTCGTCATTACAAGTGTCGCAAGTGTCGCATTTTGCTCACAAGTGTCGCAAGTTTCAAGCAAAGCATACTCCCATGATGCCTATGTCATACTTATAACGACATCAAAAATACACTTGAAACACCTCAAACACTTGATTTGGAAGAAGAAGAATGGTTAACTAGAGTTATGTACCTCTTGCCATCTGAAAGAACCATTGAATTTGGGTTTTTAGAGGAGAGCGCTCCCCTATACCTCTCTCAGAAGTGTTGGCACCCCCCTATATACTGTTAGGGAGTGTTATAACACTTCCTCTGCCATTTTGAAAGAGCGCTACTACTTTTGGGAGTGTTGGTGCCCCCCTAAACCTTGCTAGGGAGCGTTATAACTCTGTGACACCCCTTTTGACAGAGTGCTACCTATTCTGGGTAGCAATTGGTTTGTTGAGAAGAATGGGGGAAAGATCTTTTCAATCTTGGAAGGCAGTTGGATTCGACTCCTTGGCCAAGCCATGATCACAGGGAAGATCCATAACTAAAGGAGAAAAATCCTCAACTTACCCCCAAGATATCTCAAGTGGTTGGGCCTCTCCAAGCCTATATAAGCAGGCTTTCTTATGGTAAAAAAAGGAAGGATTAGAAGCATGAAACCTATGATCTCATAGGAAACACACAGTGAAGTAGAAGAGAATAATCAGTGAAGATGTTGTCATTCTGATCGTGGGTCTTTTGAGCAAGGGTTAGACAAAGAGGATTTGACGAAGCTGTTGCATTCGCATCTACGGTTGTAAGTTTCTTTCGTTATTGTTCTCATCAATATAACACGCTTGGCATGTTTATTTCTAGTTTGTGATTAATCTCACATGAACTTGTCTCTAATAGATAGGTCTATTTCGAGCTAATATCAGTAGAGTATGAAGTGGTTGTACTTTTGTTTGTCTACAGGGCTTATCGAGGAGCGAAAGATTGGAGCTCAACTCGGATCGTGCAGGGACAAACACCGGTAAAAGGTACTTCTTTTTTCCTTCCTCCTCATACATTAGTTTATATAGATCTAAAAGGAAGTCAGTGTCCATGATAAGCGTCTTCTATCTTAAGAGTTAAGAGTCTAGCTCTCAAGAGGAGATCTACCTGTCCGCAGGGAGATTTTCCTTCAACAGAAACTGGTGAATCCACTGGGGAAGAATCGAAACTTTCTTAGGTTTTTTTTCCTCGTAGAACTTGTCTTACCCTTTTTTTTCTTAGGCCTTGTTCACCCCTTTATATATGATTTCATTTGCTGATTGAATACTTAGTCCATCACATGCATCCTGATTGACAAAAAATTGACTGAGTTTTTGGTTTTTTTGACATTTTTTCTGAGTTTTTTGAGCCTAGCGCCCCTGTGCCCATGTTAGCTCAGCGCCAGCACTCCTTGGAGGCCTTAAACAGAGCTTTATAATGCTCTGGTGGCCCTTACACTAGAGCGCCAGCCTCTCCTTGGCAAAAACACCTTCCAGAATTCTATTTTCTGCAACTCAGTCTCTGTTTTTTGCCCTTGTCCAGCTTCTTGATGCTTCATTACATCTTCCTAATGACATTTGACCCTCTGCTTTCAGAAAAGTAGGCACTTTTTTGTTCATATTTGGTGACCTTCTCTCTTATTTTGAGTTGTTGCTTCTGTTGAGAACTTGGAATTGATCCACTGCCTTTTTCTCTCTTATCTGACTGAGCAGAAACTTTGGTGAAGGACATCAGAAGTCTATGAATCTTCTCATTTGGTTTTTTTTTTTTTTTGAGGTCATTGTTCTTGAACATCTCTCTTTTGTGTGAATTGTTTGATTTTGCTTTGTTATCTTTTGTTTTCTATTTGCTTCTTGTTTCAATCATAGCACGAGGGTGTGTGTTTTTTGTGCGAAATCTGCTCATACTTTTCTGAATCTCCTTGGTCTGAAATGGTAGTTAGCAGGAGAAGTCTTTGCATTGAATTAATCATCATTCGCATACAAAGGAAAAAAGATTGATTTTAGTGATTGGTTTGCATATTAGAAGGCGTTTTTGAAATTTTTTTAGCATTGCATTGAATTTGATTGAGAACAAATTGATTGAGGACATTCCATATTAGTGTTTGATAGTGAAAAAGACTCTTTCTCTTTCCCTTAAATAGGTGTTTATTGAAAAGAAATGATTGCTTATCATCTTTCATGCATCTTTTCGGGAATTGAGTCATCATTCCATCAGTTTCACTTTCATACACCCTTTGAGTAAAGAACAATTGTAAAACGAACGCTAATTAAAAATTATCTAGAACATTTTTGTTTTTAGGATCTTCCACCAACAGTAAACTAGGGTTAGCACTTTGGATTAGGCTGTGAGTACAACTCTTCAAAGTTTTCAAAACAAACATTAGCATCCTGAGATAGGGAGAGTCAAATCCAATTGTCGTATTAGTTTTCTATGATCCCCCTCTCACACAGGGGTTACGCACGAGGTCACATTCGGGCGAATTACGAAGATTATCCCTCCGTGGTTCAATTGTTTGTAGTCGTCGGATCGTATATTGGGGGTCGCTTGGAGGTATACCCACGATTATGTGTGGGAGCCTCTCGGGTTGATTTCAAACTTGTTATCCTGCCCATACGTTTCGGATCGGACTGTCGATTGTACCCACCCAGGGACTTACTGCGAATTGGTGTCTTTAGTTGCCATAATCTTTAGGTACTTACACAAGGTGACGGTGAAGGGAAGTCTCACTGTACCTGGAACAGACATTGGTCAAACTCACTCGGGCTCCTTGGAGGTAAATCCACAATGACTGCATGGAAGCTTGCACCAAGGTGAAAGTTCGTTAAGCAGGTCGCCATTGTAACTGTTCCACCATTTCCTAGCCCCTTCTTGACTTTATCACGCGATGTTGGATTTCATCACCAACTAGTGCGATCATCGAGAGAAGTTGTGTTTGCTTGGTTGATTCCTAGATTTTATTAGCGTATGTCGTCTCTTTGTGTTAGTTGGCCCTAGATTTTCAATGTGTTCTATTTTTCTCCACAATTGAGCCCGTAGACGATAAAGGTCTTCGCCAATCACGTAGGATGCAAGGGCTGCCTCCGGAAGGCTATCAACCCTTACCTCCTAACCTTGTAGAAGACAACAACCGTAGAGAGGTAGAAAATCAATCTGACGCTGGAAGTGTTATTGCTCCTCCGTTAGATAACTTAGAAGGCGCTTTGGTCACGGTTGAAAATCCCACTACATCTGTGTCGGTAACCCCTCTCGAACCACTTTTAGTTCGTTTAGAATCCCTTGGGAATATCATAGACGAAGAGGTCCCACGATTACCGAAGAGGAATCTTACCAAAACATATATGGGATCCACAGAACCAATCTATGGTGATGAATATAGGACTCATGTTCATCCTAGCACCGCAGTAAATACCAATCCCACACCTGCTCGTTCTGTATGGAGGACTTCATCGGGACGTGATCTCTATGAACATTTTGAATCCTTTCGACAACCCTTTCATCCTCATGACCCTCCTAGTCAAACAGGACCATCCGTTCAAACCATGAATCACCCAGTCGATCAGGTTATTAACCCTACTTCTACACCAGCACAAGTCCATCCTAATGCTGGACTCATCACCTCTACTCACCCCCAAAGCACTTCAATCTCTACCCCCGTTTCTACAAGCTTATACTCTACAGCTCCACATGTTCCACATGATCCTGCTGGGACATCTTCTCACCTGAGAACACAGACCCTTGCTTGCCAAACACAACCGGCTAGAGGGAAACCACCATCCAATGAACCTTTTCCTCCTGGAGGACTACCTTTCCATGGCGGGCCAACCCCTTATGGGGGAGAGCCCCCTTTTCAGGCTCCTCCTGGAGGGAAACCTCCATTTGTCAGTCATACCTCGGTCATAAATCCACCGCTGGCAGGGGGGAAACCCTCGTTTGCTAGAAACCCCTCACAATCCTGGGGAGTATCTTCAGGAGGCACTTTTACTCAACCCCACGTTGGGGGGCACTTGTATAATAACCCACTAGGAGGAGTATCCAATCCTGTCCCTTCCGGAACATCTTACGGGCAATCTTATCTGGGCGGCATCCCAAAAACCACCTGGAGTTCTCCAGGACCACAGTCTTATCCTCCTCATGGGCCTCATGTGTATCTACCTCCGGGATCTACTCCTTACTATTCTCAAGGGAAAAATGTTTATCCTCCTCATGGGAAAATAAATCACCCGGCCTATAATGTTCAGAACCCACCGGGTTATGCCAATGTTTCTCATGCACCATCGAATCCTTCTTATCCTGGCCAGCAACAACCATATGTAGGAGGACCTATTGGTTACAACTATCCACCTAACGCAGTCTATGGTCCTACTGGTGTTCCTATGCCACACCAGTATCATTCGCACATTAACCGACAACTACCTTTCCTTGCGAATCTGCATCTCCCAGACTTGTCTCAGTTAACTAATGATCCTATTTGTCATTCACCGGTTTGGCCAGTCATTCCAGCTAAAATTCCTTCTGATATTTCGAAATTTGACGGAAACCCTGGCAAAGATCCGAACAACCATGTGATGACTTTCCATTTGTGGTGTTCATCAAACTCCCTCGTGGATGATTCTATATGTTTGCATCTTTTCCAGCGAACACTTACTGGTTCAGCAGCAAAGTGGTATATTAAACTACCACGTGCTTCTTTTCATGATTTCAATTCCCTTGCCATGTCTTTCCTCACGCACTTTCAACTGCCTATTCGCTACGAGACGGGTACTGAACTCTTGACCTCCCTTCGTCAAACTAACTTCGTGCATATCTCTGACCATATTCATGAGTGGAGGCAACGACGAAGGATGATCAAGGCAGTCATTCCTGACATACTATTGGCAGAATGGTTTACTAAATCACTGTTACCCCCGATCGCTCGCGATCTCGCTATGGGTGGTGCGGTCAAAGAGGAACAAGCCATTGCTTGGGCTCAGTATTTAGATTTGGTTTATTCCCAATCTAGTACTTTGTATGATTTGCTTCTGAATGTTGCTCGAGCTAATACCGATACTTCTAAACCATCATCCTCATCTCATGCGGATGGTGTTATCGGTTCCATCAAAACTCAATCCTTTTCCCAATCGACTACACTCTCCTCTACGTCCCCCCAAACTCAGATCTCTGAGTTGAATGCAGTTCAATCTACCCCTTCACAACAGTCCGGAGGTAAGAAGAAGACAAAGAATAAATCAAAAAATAATAATGAACAACCAAAAAATCAAACACCTGCTACCAAAAAGCAACCACAACGGAAATTGAAATTCCTGTGTATCATTTGTGGTGACGATCACTACACTCGAGACTATTGACTTCGCAATGAAGTGGCCAAAATTTTCCAAGGAAAGTCACAACCCATTGTGCTTACTCAGCCTTTTCCACAACAGCAATCCATTGTTGCTCAAACCCCCTCTCCTGGGAGCAGTTCTAGCGATCCTCCTGATGAGGCCTCATCGAGTGCACATATTTATATGTTTAAAGGGATCAATTTGACCACTCGCTCTAAGACATATGACATACCAGGTAACCCTGACAAAGGAAAAGACACTAACGGTGTCAGTACTTTATTGGATCAATCATCATCCTCCGTTAGTCTTCCATCAGTTAATTCTCCGTCTGGACCACTTCAGATTGAGAAACCCACGTTTGAATCTATCTTACGCCCTCCTAAGAGCATTATACGTAAAGTTACCTTTAATCCTAGTTCACATGTCGCCCAGAACTACAACATTGTTGAAGATTTGGCTCAAGCACCGTGTGTTATGTCTGCGTTAGAAGTTCTACAACACTGCCCCAATCAACGTAGAACGCTCTTGGCTTCTCTTGGCGCTATTGATCATGAGTCGTCCAATTAGATCATTTTTAACCTGTACAATTATGCGTCTCCACTCTCCCACCAACTCGCTTTCCAAGTTGATGTTGTTGTTCACAATCAACAAATCCACCGAACTATCCTGGATGAGGGAGCCTCGACTTGTGTCATGTCTTTGGCATGTTGGAAAGGTTTAAAATCACCAGTACTCAACAAATCCCCAATGATAGAACGCACCTTCGATGGGCGAGATTTTCATCCCCATGGGCTTTTACAGTCCCTGCCCATCCAATTGGGTGGCAAAACTGTTACTGTTGATGTCGAGGTGGTCGATGCTCCCCTCAATTACAACTTGTTACTTGGAAGAAGTTGGTTTTATGCTATGACTGTCGTTGCCTCGTCGGTCTTTTGATGTGTACAATTTCATCATCAGGGAAAAATTGTCACTGTTGATCAGTTGGTTTTCTACACGACCGATGCTCGCGCCCCTGCTACCAACAATATTCCTTTCTTGGGAGACCACAAGATCATGTATGAAAGCATTGGTGTTGGCTTATTGAAAGTTTCTAGCCTCATGGGTACCTTCCCTACACCACTTCCACCGACTACACATCATATTTCCACCGTCGATATGATTTTGACCGCGGCTTATCAATCTCTGGAATCATCAGACCCTTGGATTGTACCTTATCCGTTGGAATTTTATGCACTAGGTGACACCGTGCCACTTAGTCCAGCCGAAACGTCATATGTTTCTATCCAATCTACTTCTCCCTTGTCAGATCACCAACATCTATTAGCGCCTGATGTTTCCTTGATGCAATCACGGTTGAGTTCCTTGTCGTCTGTAATCGATTGCATTTCCCCAATTTTTCCTTCAGATGAATCTATTCCGGAGATGCTTCGCATTGACAAGTTACCTTGGGATAATATCTGTCACCGATCCTCTTTTATTCCCTCTCGTGAAGAAATTTGGGCAGATATACAGTCTATCTCCCCTCCTGATGTCGATTTTCTATCGTCTCCCATGCATTCAACTTCTGATGATTTGGATCCGGTAGTAGATGTGGTGATTTCTTCGGTAGGGTTATTGGAGCCTAATCTCCTTACTCCTATCATGACCCTCGACATGTGTTCCTTCTCGAGTGATTATCTTCCATCCAGTGAAGATCTCCTGGAGGTCATGACCGTGTTTTATCCTTTGACATGGTACCCTTTCAGAGCATTATCCTCTTGGAAGCCATGATCCAGACAAAACCACGAGTATAGTTTCTCTTCTCTGTGGTAAGCTCGCTAAAAGATGAAACAGAGGTCCTGAGCATAGTTCTTTTCCTGTGTCAAGCTCGTTAAAAAATGAAATAGTCACCTCTCTTGAACCTTCTTTTCATCCACCCTTCTCCTTTTTCTCATCTACTAGAGAAATTGGTGACGACCTTAGAGCCGGTGAATGAATTGAAGCTTGGAGGGCATGTCTCCATCCTTTGTTGATCATTCTGGAGCTAAGCCACTAGCTTTCATGCTGGGGCATACCGAGCTTAGTCTTTGTTCTTTCTCGTCCTCGTAAATACATGAGAATGCATCCAGGTAGACTTTTATTTCTTTTTCGGACCTGTATGGATACACGAAAAAGGAACCCCTTGGAGTCTTCTTTAAGCTCTTTTCAGACTCTCTAAACATGAAAAGATTGTTGAGTGATCTTGCCTCCTTTCCCACTCGTTAAATAGTTTGAAAGGGCATCTTTCAAGTGATAATTTATCTCTTTTTCGGCCTCGCAAGACTAACATTACGAAAAAGGACAACATTGGAGTCATCTTTAAGTTCTTTTCGGACTCTCTCTTTGCTGAGTGACCTTGTTCTCTTCACGCTCGTTAAAGTATTTGAAGAAAATGTCTGTTGAGTGATAGTTTATCTCTTTTTCGGTCTCATCAGACTACTTTACGAAAAAGGAACTGAGAGAGTTCTCTTTTAAGTGTTTTTCCAGACTCTATAATCATGAAAAACCTTCGAGTTTTCTGTCTTTGGACTCGTTAAACAAACATCGACAGGCCCATATGGGACCGAACTCTTACTTTTTCTAGTTAGTTAAAAAGGAAGAGGGACTTACCGAAGGTGAGTCATATCGAGCATGTGTTACCCTCCTCATGCTCGTTAAATTAAAAAGAGGTACTCGTCTATCTGGATGGGGGAAAAAATTGAAAGAAGCAAGCCAAGCAGTTTTTGAGAACATTACCAAGTAACTCTTAGAGTCTCTCTTGAACACGACACTTTGTCTTTGTGCACATCTTAATCACAAAGGCCCTATTATGAAAGGAAATTTTAAGCTAGATGCTTTGTACATTTTCAGAAATTGCTCTGTCTCCGAAACAATTCTTTGTCTGATGAACTCTATGGAAAAGACTCTGGGAATCAGGAAGACAGGAAAAAGGTAAGGTCCTTCTCGATAACCATATACCCAAATTATAGTAGAGTGTGTGAACAACATCCAATCTCCCACCCTGTTCTCTGGATTGGGTTGCAAAGAGATTTTCATTTCTTCCAAAACCCTTGGCAGGTCTGTGCCGAAGATGAGACTATAAACCCTGGACATGATCTTGTTTATGAAAATAAGCATGGTGATCCTTTTGCATTCAGTCGATATGAATGCGGCTTCAGAGAATTTGGTCTTATTCGATTCCAAGAACATTCTCAGCAAGTGCGTGTAGTACCTGAAGTGTCTCAGTAAATTGAAATTTACCAGTTGTTGGTGCATATTGTCTGGGATGAACTTTTCAAAACTGATACAGACCAACTGACCAGACTCTGATAGAAAAATGGTCAATGGGAAACCCAGCATGACTTCTACTACAAACTTGTCGTTATCCAATCCTATAATTTGACTAAGTGTGGAACAAGCCCACTGAGCTTCAATAACCATTATGCTTACATTGATAGGTAATGACGGACTCTCATAATGGTGTTCAGGTTTAACAATGGTCTGCAGAAATAGTGTTTTTCCTTCGGAGGGACATTCTTTGTAGACTGTGATCATTTTTTATTCCTCGAAGGGCTCTGACACTGAGGGGGAAGACTCTAGTATACTGAGGGTGTGTCAAATTAACAGGCTATCTATTTCACATAAGACTTATGACCCTAACTTATTCAAAATGACCTTTTCTTCCCACGAATATCGTTCTGCACACAGTTTACGAACTCTGGGAAAGAGAAAATGACTTCTATGGCATAAGGGTAATGGAGGCTTGGGCTGCTTCAAGGAAGGGTATCTGTTTTCCAACATTTTCTAGCAAATTGGATTTGGACACGGAAATGGCCGAGACTTTTATTTCTGTGTCAAATACATCTGAGTCCCTGTCAATTAAGGATTCTTCTTTAGAGGCGAGGTCTTGCCCAGCTATAGATAAAACGACAGGCTTCGTGGACATAATGAAAAATACCTACGAATCAGTGGAGAATGTTCAAATCTGGTTCACTGTTGAGCTTCAGTTTCAAATGGATCGTTAGCGTCAATTTTCTAACATTCGAACGCTTTGAAGTATCATAAAATAATGACCATGGCCCTCCTTTTATATGCGCTTTTCGATATCGGGGGTGGGGCAAAATGGTTTTGGGTAGACCACTTTTCTCCCCGATAAGCCTCTGATGGCACCACATGTCCACGGAATGAAACCGTGGTATTTTCCTTGGCCTTCCCTCGAACAATTATCTTTCACGCTACTTCATCACCTAATATGTGTCTTGGCCGTCAATCATGGCCGCTTCAAGATCTACGATCACCTGTCCTCGTCAACTTTCGCGCCTTCGCCATATTTGGCCCTTCTCCGCCAGATATAACCTGGCCCTCCAAATCAAGCCAAATCACCACACTACTTTAGCCTTCTGCTAAATCTAAAACTTGTATTCCATATAAAATTGTTATGGTGATAACAGGAGAGATAGAAACTGAAGGGATTACACCCCCTTCCACACTCAATCAGATACAGAGCGAGAGATAGAGGACATAGATCATATCAGTTTGGACATAGAGGCCGAGATAGAGAGGACTATGGGTGACAGGCATTGTTACACATTATTTTCGTCACCACTATGACCGTTAATGATGTAAACCTATCTGTTGCCTTCAGAGGGGTCAGTGGCCTGAATTCCTGAAGAAAGAAGGGAGAAGAACTTTGCCTGATAGAAGAAATTGGATTTTCCTTTGTAAAAACCCTATTAAGAAATTTTTGCAGGTTTCTCTATACATAGGGTGCAGAAATGCCTGATTTCCGCAGGTTGCACTATAGCTAGGTCGCAGAGTTTCCACAGGCTGCATTATAGCTAGGGTGCGACGGCCTTCGTACGTGGGAAAAACGAGCATTTTCTCAATGCTTCTAGAAGGAGAAGCTTCTATCATGAGATGGCCTCCAAACGGTTTGAATCTTACTGGCTTTCATGATTTAATGGGATCATCCTAACCTCCTCACTTTATCCTCTTCAACTTATAAAAGGAGAGGAGCTCTCATGGAGAAAGTTAGTTGAATTTGGCTTGAGATTGTTAGCTTGGTTAGATTGGCTTTGAGCTTTGCTTTGTCAAGCTAGATTGTGAATAGCTATCAGATCCATGGTCTCAGAATCTTTGGAGCAAGAAGTGTGTGGGAAGCAATGAACTGTTGGAAGGAACCTGACGACATCAAGGCATCTGGTTGTATCTTTCTTCCACATTATTTAATACAGATATACTTTTCTTTCCTATATGAATGTTATATGTCCATATTGTATGATTCCTTGATCATGTACATAGCTTCATATCAAATAGACTTTGTTATTCTTGTATTCATTGGATTGTGTTTATTTGCAGATATTTCTCATAAACCTCGTGACGGAGCTTGGATTTCAATGGTGAAGTCGAATCTTCGATATTTAAAAGGTATGTTCTAGATCCATTTCTCATTTGATAATTCAATCTAAGGAAAGAGTAGTGTACTGTCTTGTTTTGTTCTAGATCTAGGTGGATCTAGGGAGATTAGTTTATGTCCGCATTTACCAATTTATCCAACAACAAAATTGGTGACTCCACTGGGGAACATAATGTTTTCCTAGTTTTCCTTGTGTTCTTGCTTTGATTTCTTGGTTTCTATTTTCTGAATCATTGGGAGATCCAGCTTGACTCTCTGACTGTTAAACTTCACTTGAAAACCTTCTTAATTTTTAATTTTTTCCATTTTTGTTTGAGTTCTGCACCATGCTTTGAGGGATAGTGCGACGACTTGGGATTTCCGCAACCTACCTGTTTAGACCAATGCAGAAACTTCACACCCTACCCATATCTGGCTTGCGGAAATTAAGGATTTCCGCACTGTGTTAGTCTACAGCCTGCGGAAATTGTGAAAATTTTGATTTTTGATGGTTCTTTCCTTACCCAGACCTTGGATTTGGTTTTGGGGTGAATTTTTGGGTTTGATTATGATCTGTTTACAGTCTTCTTGACAGCTTTGAATCTACTTTCAGCCATCTTTGCCTTATCTTTGTCGTGAATCATGTATTGGTGTACAGTCTATTTGTCTCATTTCTTGAAAATCGTGATATTGATGCGTTTAGTAAAATTTTGAGACATTGTACATTTGCGAATGATAAATGTTTTCTCCTTCTCGTAGAATATCTTTCATCGAAATGAAAAGATTGCATATTCATCTCTTTGCATAACTTTCGAGTCAGTCAAAACACCATATTGTCCACGCCATTTTCCTTTTCAGTAACAACAGCCATAAAATAAAGCACTTATAAAAATTGATTAGACATTTTTATATTTTCTGGTAGCAAATCTACATTAGATTAGTTGTAGGGCTTTGGAATAGGTGTGAAAGATAAATTTCCAAAGCTGCAAACAAACATAGAATCTTGCGTCAGGGAGCGGTGGAATCCACTTGCTACATTTTGTCCTGGGAAGCCCTTCTAACACAAGGGTCAATCACGAGGTCACATTGAGACTGGCAGAGTTACTCACTCTGCTTTGTTGGTCTTGGTGTAGAGATTGTGCATATTATGGGGGTCTCTTGAAGGTATACCCACAAGGAAAAGTGGAAGCCTTTCGAGTTGATTTCGAGCTAGATACCTTGCCTTTGCACGTGGATCGAACTGTCAAGTGTTTCCCAAGGCATCACTGTAGAAGTTGGTAACCTTAGTGGCCTATCTATTTAGGGTCTTTACACAAGGTGATTGTGGAGGGGAAAGTCTTCACGGTACCTGGAATCGACGTTGGCCAAACTCACTCAGGCTCCTTGGAAGGTAAATCCACAATTACTGTGTGGAAGCCTGCACCAAGGCGTAATTCCGTTAAGCAAGTCGCCAGCGTAACTTTTCCACCCGCTCTATCTCTACTCCTTCTTACTTTGTTCCTGTGACGTTGGTTTTCATCACCAACTAGTGTGTTCATTGTAAGAAGGTTTTGTTTGCTTGCTTGCCTACTAGAGTTTTAGCGTGTGTTGTTTGTTTTCCCTAGTGGACTCTAAGTTGGATCTTTATTTTTATGGCGTCGGTTCAAGGAATGACCAATGACGGAACCCCTTCTCCAGGGGAACCTTTTGTTTTTCCTTCTTATGAGAACATTGGTCCTCCTCACATCGGTACTTTGAGCCTTCCAGGTATCACAATTGGATTATTGTTATGGTTGTTTTCCACTCAGGTAGTCCCGAATGCAGTTGGTTCTTCATTTGTAAGCACTTACCCCCAAGAACATCAACCTCATTTTGATCCTTCACCTTCTTCGCCAGTAAGATCTTCTTCACCTTCCTCACTTCCAAGGTCTTCTTCCCTTTCATCTTCTTCGCTGAGTGAAAGCTCTGAAGCTAGTAGCTTAGTGAATAAGAAGAAGAAAAAATGGAAGAAGAATAAACAAGGGTCCAAACTTCCAACCACTGCCAGACACGTTGGAAAGAAAGCGGTTACTGTTGATCGTACTGGGAGTGTTGATGATGTCAAGATCACCCAAACAACCCGTAAGCCCAAGTACCCTTGCAGGCTTTGTAAGGGTATCCATCTTCTTAAGGATTTCCCTGGTCTATCCAAGGTTATAGAAGCATGGTCTACACACCCTCGCCAACCCATGTCGTCACCCTCTGAACAACATGTTGATGAACCCCCGTCAACTAGTCGAGATATCGTTGGGAAGAATAAATGTAAAGTCAAGTTCTTGTGTATGTTATGCAAAGGGAGTCATCTAACTCACATTTTCCCTCGTATGGACAAAGCCTCGAAATTACTGGAAGACATGACTATTTCACAGCCTCACTTTCCAGCTGCTTATCGCAAGCTTACTCTCAACCCACCTGTAGTTGATGGAATGATTAATCTGGTCCCTTCGTCGATCAATCTGGTTGATCATGTTGTCAATTTGGTCACGTCCTTAGTTGAACCAGTTGACAAAGTGGTTGATCTGCTCCCATCCTCAATTAATCCCACTCTCCCACCAGAGAGTGAAAACCAAGTGGTCGATCCAATTTCCTCCTCGGTCGATCCCACTCTCTCATTAGAGAGTGAAACCAAAGCTGTCAATCTGTTTCCACTTGTCGACCCCATTCTCCCCTTGGAGAATGAAACCCAGGTGGAGAATCTGATCTCGTCATCGGTCGATCCTACTCTCTCGCTAGAGAGTAAACCTGATATTGCTCACGTTTTTATCGTTGATACAAAATCTACCGTTTCGGGGGGCATTCCTCCCTCTCCTGTGGAACCACCTCCAAGTAACGAGGCCATCCTTTTTAATTGGGGTGTGCTAACTGGACCTCATCTTCCCTCTCACATTCCTTTCCAGATTACAGTACAGGTTTGTGGTCGGGACGTTCCTCAAACGCTGATAGATGAAGGTGTGTCCGTTAGTATTTTGTCCTCTTTTGCTTGGAAAGATTTGGTTTGTCCTCGGCTTGCCCCGGTTATGCAGAATATGTTAGCTTTTAACAGAAGAACCAGTCAACCTTTAGGGACCCTTCCTCAATTTCTTGTAACTTTGGGAGGGAAAATTGTCTTTATTGATGTCATGGTAATCCAAGACCCCTTGGATTTCGCTTTACTCCTTGGACGGGATTATGTCTATGCCATGAAAGATACTGCGTCCACTCTTTTTCGTGTGATATCTTTCCCTCACGACGGAAGAATTGTGACCATTGATCAACTTTCATTTTTTGGTCCTGACTTGACCTCAATGACCTCCCCACACGGTTCTTATATGCAGACGATATCGCCCCTGTCACAGGTCAATTATGTGGCGTTGTCTCCCATGAATTCGGCTTCTGATGAATTGGATTCAGTAGTTGACATGGTAATCTCTTCGGCAGGGCTAGTGGAGCCTGACCTCGTTACCCCTATCGTGACCCTCAACATGTGTTCCTTCTAGAGTGTGTTTCTTCCATCAAGTGAAGATCTCTTGGAGGCCATGACTGAGTTTTGTCCCTTGACATGGTGTCCTTCCAGAGAATTGTCCTCTTGGAAGTCGTGATCAAGAAGAGAGTTGAGCATGATTTTCTGATTTAAAGCTCATTAAAAAATGAAACCATCTTTGAGCATGATTTTTTGATTTCAAGCTCGTTAAAAAATGAAACCAGTTATGAGGATAGTTTTCCGCGTCTCTGTAGCAACCTCATTAAAAAATGAAACAGAACTTACAAGCATAGTTCTTGTTTCTATGTCAAGATCATTAAAAAAATGAAACAGAGGTATGGGGATTGAACCTGGATTCTCGAGCATAGTTCTTATCATATGTCAAGCTCCTTAAAAAATGAAACAACTTCCCTCTCTCTGTTTGAGTCAAGTCCTTTGTCTAGTATTTGAAGCTTCTTTTCATCCTCCTATGTCTTGGATGAATCAAAGCTTGGAGGGCAATGCTTTCAGCCTCTAGACTTCATGCTAAGGCTGATGTGCTAGCTTCTTAAGCTAGGGGCTAAGTACCAACCATATGTTGGGGAGTCGCAAGCATAGTTTTCTATGGTTCAAGCTTGTGTAAAAATGAAACCAACTACCTCAAGCATAGTTTCCTCCGATTTAAGCTTGTGTAAAAAAGAAACCAGGTCCAAGCATAGTTTTGTTTAGTTTTTAAGCTTATGTAAAAATAAAATATATCCCAAGCATAGTTTTGTTTTGTTTTAAAGCTTGCGTAAAAATGAAAACAATACCGAGCTTAGTCTTTGTTCTTTATCATGCTCATAAATACATGAGAATAAGTTATCAAGCTTAGTCTTTGTCCTTTCTCATGCTCGTAAATATGTGAGAATGTAACCGAGTATACTTTTATCATTTTTTCAGACTCGTAAAGGTTATACGAAAAAGGAACCCCCTGGAGTTCCCTTTAAGCTCTTTTCAGACTCTCTAAACATGAAAAGATTGTCGAGCGATCTTGTTCTTTTCATGCTCATTAAAGTATTAGAAAACACATCTATTGAGCGATAGTTTATCTCTTTTTTGGTCTCATCGAACTACTTTACGAAAAAGGAACTAAGAGAGTTCTCTTTAAGTGTTTTTCAAACTCTATAAACATGAAAAACCCCTGAGTTTTCTTTCTTTGGACTCGTAAAACAAACATCGAAAGACCAATATGGGACTGAACCACTCCTTCTTAGGGTTCATTAAACATACTCCGAGGGACTCATCTGAAGGATGAGCTTACATTTACAAGCATATGTTATCCTCCTCAAGCTTGTGTAAAAATAAAGAGGTACTCGCCAGAAATGGTGGGGGAAAATTTGGGAAAGAAATGTGTCTAAACCTGTATTCTATGGAAGAGTCATTTTTTGAACATGACACCCTTTCACTCGCTTTGTGCCTAGGTTGGAAAATCCACTTGTCTCTTGATCATACTCCTTTATAAGATTACAAATTGGTCTGTGATCCTTGTTGTTGAGTCATTTTTTCCAAGATAGATGTTGTGTCGTCAATATGTTCAAAAAATAAGTTCAACCCAGAAATCCTTCTATTGTGTCGGCCATTTCTGCAGTCATTAAGCCTTCTATTGTGTCAGCCATCCCTGAGTCAGTCCTGAATCACTTGTTAGTCTGATCTACATCAAATCTTGTTACCCGTTTCGTGTCATTGATGGGGGATACATTAAGGCCCTCCTATGACAAGTCTTTTCCTGTCGACTTCAACTCATTATCCAGGAATTAGATTTAGAAATTAATTGGTACCTTGGAACTTGCATGCCTCAATGGAAGGTTTCCTCACTTTCGACAATGGGTTTTCATTATTGACCCCTGATCGGGAGATTCCAATGAGTGTTCGACCTCAGATCATTGATTCACATTCGTTGGATTGTACTAGAGTACCTTGGGAGTCATTGATGTTAATGGTGATTTCTCTCACACTTGTTAATGGTATTCACTAATGACTGGTAATCAAGTGGTTTCTACCATGTTCAACTTCAACACATGTGTTTGCATGGTTAGATCCGTACTATAGAGTGGTGGAGATGAAGACCCTAAATCTTTTCTCACAGATTCAGGTTGGGTTGGAGTATATTTAGTTTTTACTGTTGCATAGATCCACATTGTATGTCTCGTGGCTATGTTCAAATTTGAGTCTTTAACACATAGATCCACAATGTATTTTTGGTGGCTATGTTAAGATTTGAGTCATATTGGCATGGATCCACATTGTATGTTAGGTGGCCATGACCTGTATTACTTGACATGGATCTTCACATGTTGACATTTATGCTTTGAGTTATTTGTATTCTGAGTATGGGAATGCCTACCTCAGTGATGATATATTATTGTTCTGTATTTCCTTGTTTGTTGGCAGCTTTCCGATCGATGTGTTCCTTCTTCCCCACACACACTCGACAAAGTATTTCAGCTATCACTCTGTCCTAACTTCATACTTTGGGGGGCTTCTGTTACACATTATTTTCATCACCACTTTGATCGTTAATGATGTAAACCTATATGTTGCCTTCACAGGGGTCAATGGCCTGAATTCCTGAAGAAAGAAGGGAGAAGAACTTTGCCTGAGAGAAGAAATTGGATTTTCCTTTATAAAAACCCTATTAAGAAGGATTTCCACAGGTTGCTCTATACATAGGGTGCAAAAATGCCTGATTTCCGCAGGTTGCACTATAGCTAGGTCGCGGAGTTTCTGCAGGCTGCATTACAGCTAGGGTGCGACGACCTTCTTACGTGGGAAGAACGAGCATTTTCTCAATGCTTCTAGAAGGAGAAGCTTCTATGGTGAGGTGGCCTCCGAACGGTTTGGATATTACTCACTTTCATGATTTAGTGGGATCATCCTAACCTCCTCACCTTATCCTCTTCAACTTATAAAAGGAGAGGAGCTCTCATGGAAAAAGTTAGTTCAATTTGGCTTGAGATTCTTAGCTTGGTTAGATTGTCTTTGAGCTTTTCTTTGTCAATATAGATTGTGAGTAGCTATTAGATCCATGGTCTCAGAATCCTTGGAGCAAGAAGTGTGTGGGAAGTAAGGAACTGTTGGAAGGAACCTGACGACATCAAGGCATCTGGTTGTATCTTTCTTCCACATTATTTAATACAGATATACTTTTCTTTCCTATATGAATGTTATATGTCCATATTGTATGATTCCTTGACTATGTACATAGTTTCATATCAAATAGACTCTGTTATTCTTGTATTCGTTGGCTTGTGTTTATTTGCAGATATTTCTCATAAACCTCGTGATGGAGCTTGGATTTCATAGGTGAAGTTGGATCTTCAATATTTAAAAGGTATGTTCTAGATCCATTTCTCATTTGATAATTGAATCTAAGGAAAAAGTAGTGTATTGTCTTGTTTTGTTCTAGATCTAGGTGGATCTAGGGAGATTAGTTTATGTCCTCATTTACCGATTTATCCAACAACAGGCATGAGACACCCGAGAGCAGGGGGAAAGGTCTTGAGACACATATTGTCAGTACACATTCCATGTTGAATGACCTAGCTAGAGGATAGAGGGACATGATGAACACCATACAAAAAATGGATATTAGTACTATAGGTGCCAACACCGTAGGAGGAGTGATTGGTTCGAGAGGACACCAGGGAGGTGGGGCCAGTGGCTCCAGTGGATCTCAGGGCCGAGCTAGTCCACACCCTTCACCAGTCTGAGCCTACACATCATCTGGGAGGATTCCCTAATCTTTATACCCATGGTCCCGAGGAGGACATCCATTAGAACAACAATTGGGACAGTTAGGACAGGCGAGAGGACAGTCAGGTCAGGGATAGGTGGTGCCACAGGATCCATTCGGGGAGTATAGGAGAGACTACTTGGAACTAGGACCGAAGTTCCATGCAGACATGAGTTTTATGGACTATTGTTCAATCATATATCAAAACAGACCCCAAGAGGCACAGAGAGGAAACAAGTAGGAAAATTGCACTTGGAGGGGTAGGCCCACGAATGGTGGTACCATGGGCTAGTGACCTTAGGTCACAGCCACATTACTTCATATTTGGAGTTCACTAAGAGGTTGATGGAGAGATTCAACAGGATATATCCAGAGCTCCACTTCAGGGACCTTACACAGTTGAGGCAAACCGGATCAATTGAGGCCTTCATCACAGAGTTCCAGCGGAAGGCAGTGAATGTATCAAACATATCAGAGCATAGACTGGTGATGTTATTCATCGATGCATTGACAGAGCCAGCCAAGGGTTGGGTTAATGATTTCAAGCCTCACACCTTACAAGAGGCCATTGTGTGCATGAGAGACGTGGGGGACTCAGTGATAACACCCAAAAAATTTACCAAACCCTTTGTACCACAGAGAGACAAGGATCAGAGAAATCCTCAAAGGGAATGGAAGAGTAAGCCCATGTTGGATGATGACACGAGACGAGAGTTGATGAGGAAGATGCTTTGCTTCTCTTGCAAAGACCCTTGGGTCCCAGGGCCTAGATGCATGGGAAAGGGACAGATCCACTACATTGAAGTGGAATCAGGCAGCGAGGAGGAGGATGAGGATATCGGGGCATAGATAGACAGTGATTTAGAGGATGAGACCACACATGGGCCAGAGCAGCAGTCGAAGAAACCTCAGATACCGGTAGGGGCACCGTCCAAGGAGGACATAAGACCTTGTATAGAGGTGAAAGGGGGAACCATAGAAACCCTTTCGGGAGTACCCAAGTAAAAAAATCTTGGGCTCAAGGGCCTTGTACAGGGGCAACGCATGACCACTTTAGTTGATGGTGGGGCCACCCACAATTTCATAAATGCGTCCTTGGTAGCTATGAGGGGGTTACACACTGAGGAGTTTGAGGGATTCCACGTGGAAGTGGAAGATGGATACACGATGACATGTTTGGACATGATCCCAAACCTAGAGGTCAAACTAGGCAACTACACCATGACAAATACTTTCTATGTAGTTGACCTATCAGATACTGATGTTATATTGGGGGTACAGTGGTTATATTCATTGGGGGAGATTAGGTTCAACTATCAGACATTGACCATGAGCTTCATAGATTCTAGTGGATCGAGAATGGTACTGAGAGGCATGTCTACAGGAGCACCATGAGCAGTATCGGCAAAAAGGATCAAGTGGATCTTTCGTCATGGTGAAGTGGCCTATGCAGCAGAGTGTTTGATCACCACATGAAAGGATTCAGAGGGAAGAGAGCATTACCATCCACAAATAAGAGAGATTCTGAGTCAATATGAGCTAGTGATTGGGTCGATACCACCAGGGAGACCACCAGACGGGGGATTTGAGCACACGATCGAGTTAGAGGCAGGGGCTACATCGGTGATCATCGCGCCCTATAGGCACCCCAAGAGATTCAAGGACAAGATTGAGAAAGCAATCAAAGAATTGCTTGCGATGGGGCACATCAGGCCCATCATGAGTCCTTTTACCTCTTCAGTTGTTTTGGTATTGAAGAAGGATGGCACGTTGCAGATGTGCATTGATTACAGAGTGCTTAACAAGAAAACGATCAAGAATAGGTACCCCATTCCACGCATAGATGAGTTGATGGATGAGTTACATGGGGAATTTTTCTTCAGCAAGATTGATCTGCGGTCAGAATATCATCAGATCAACGTTTCAGACATTTTGATTTCTTGGTCATGTTGTTTGGATTGACCAATGCACTTGCAACTTTCTAGTCTTGCATGAATCACATCTTCGAAGGGAATTTGAGGAAATACCTTATGGTATTCTTCAATGATATATTGATCTACAACAGGACGTGGGATGAACATATGGCACATTTGGAGGAGGTCTTGGGCATTATACAGGCACAGTAATTATATGCCAAGGAGTCCAAATGTGAGTTTGGCATGAGAGAACTATTGTAGTTGAGGCATATCATCAGTGATCAGGGACTACATGTTCATCAGGAGAATATCAAGGCCATTTCAGATTGGCCAACACCTACGAACCTCATGGAGCTGAGAGGATTCTTTGGGTTATGCAGTTACTATAGGCGGTTTGTCAGAGGCTTTTCATAGTTAGGAGCACCACTCACAGATTTGACCAACAAGGGTGCCTTTCAGTGGATAGAGGGGGCACAACAAATATTTGAGAAAATGAAGGAGGTTATGATCACATTCCCTATTCTAGACCTTCTGGATTTCTCACAGTCGTTCGTCTTAGAGTGCGATGCATCAAGGGTGGGGATTGGAGCAGTTTTGATGCAAGGAGTCCACCCCATTGTGTTTGAGAGCAAGAATCTCAACAGATCGAAGAGAATCTACCCTATTTATGATAAGGAAATCCTAGCAATCATGCATGCCTTAACCAAATTCAGGTAGTATCTGGTAGGTAGAAGATTTGTAGTGAAGATTGATCACAACAGTCTCAAGTATTTCCTAGATCAGAAAGACCTTAGTGAGAGACAACAGAAGTGGGTCTCAAAGATCCAAGCCTTTGACTTTGACATTGAGTATTTCAAGGCAAAGAGGAATGGTGTAGCATATGCCTTGTCCAGGAGGCCACCAGGGTGTTCGATGATGGACGTTTGCATGGATTGGAAAGCACATTTGTTGGTGGAGTACTCCAAAAACAAATTTTCTTGTGAGGTGATGGATGGACAAGTGGTTGATAATAGATATCAGGTTCTAGATGACATCATTTAATATAAAGATTGGATCTACATGGTTCCATAATCTACCTTGAAAGGGAAGATTCTGAAGGTGTGTCCTGATTCGCCTACAGTCGGGCATCAAGAGTACTTCAAAACGTATAGGAAGATCAGGGAGATATTCTCATGGAAGGGTCTGAAGGATGATGTACTAAAACAAATCTAGGAGTGCACAACTTTTCAGAGAAACAAGTCCGAGTAGACACAACTTGCGAGGTTACTTCATCTTCTACCCATTCCAGAGCAGAAATGGGAGAGCATTTCTATGGATTTCATTACAGGCCTTCCTCAAGTGTAGGGCATGGACTGTATATTTATGGTGGTCGACATGCTGACCAAATTTGCACATTTATTTTCCATACCCACGGACTACAAGGACATACAGGTAGCCGAGTTGTTTTTCAGAGAGGTATTCTGGTTGCACGACTTACCTAGGAAAATAGCCAGTGATAGAGATGGGCGCTTCATCAACGCGTTTTGGCAGGATCTTTTTCATTTGGCGGGCATAGAGCTAGCCATGAGTACCAGCTACCACCCACAAACAGATGGACATATTAATATTGTCAACGAATGGGTGGAGGGGTATCTGAGGAACTATATAGGAGGGAAACAATGCACATGGGTGAGATGGTTGCACATGGGTGAGTATTTCTACAACACAAGTTACCATATGTCTATCAAAATGTCACCATTTAGATCATTGTATGGATATGATGCACCCTCTTTTGTGGAGACTGTGTTTGGTGATAGCAAGTTCTCGGGGGCCAAAGACTGGATGGAGGAGAGCCAGAGGATTCTACAGGCAGTGAAGGAAAACTAGCAAGAAGCTCAGAACCAACAGAAGATCTATGCAGACAGGCAAAGGGTAGAGTGTAGTTTCGAGGTAGGGAACTTGGTTTCTCTACGGTTATAGCCATACAAATAGTCCTCCTTGAAGAGGAGCAGAGCATAGAAGTTGAAGCCAAAATTTTATGGGCCATACAGAGTCATTAGGAGGGTAGGTGAGGTGGCATACGAGCTAGAGATACCGAAGGGTAGAAAGATTCATAATGTCTTTCATGTTCCTTTACTTAAAAAGGCACTGGGACAACAGGTCAACATTTCAGAGGAGTTTCCACCCTTGGATGAGGAGGGCCAGTTGGAGCTAGTGTCGAAGGAGGTGTTCGAGTAGAGAGAGTATAGGTTGACGAGCAGGGTCATCAGGCAGTGCTTGATTAGATGGAGGGGTCTTCCAGTGGAGGATGCTACATGGGAGGAAGAGCATATTTTGCAGCATCCAGGATTGATGTTGCTTGAGGACAAGCAATCTCGGGAAGGGAGGACTCTGATGTCCCATTCCCAAAAGTAGGATAGCAGGGAGTGACTTAGTAGTCTATTTGTTCCCGTAGACTATAGTCAGGCACAAACAGGGAACAAGAGGATAAAGAAGGGTGATTTGGTGGCTAACGATGAATTAAGCCAAAAAGCATAGGAAAATTCACTTAAGCCTAAGTCAACGAAGAAATAGAATGAAAAGGTGTTAAAGGGGGACTTAATTAATTAATTACTGACCTTAGGAGGAAAAGTGCCTAGCTTAAGTGATATCAATGGTGAATTAGATCAGGAAGAGTATAAAGGGAGGAGTTCGACCTAATTCCTCATTATGTTATGATTTGATGTTGAGATATTTGTAGAGGAGGAGGAAATCGACCCCCTTGTTGTTTTGTGGATTTCTGGAGGAAACCACCACCATTGATCAGTTTCAGTGTTGAGAGACATAGCCTAGCCTATCGGAGATGCCATCCAGGTATTTCACCGTGCATTTCAAGGATCCAGTTTAGTGACTGTGCAACTCAACGAGTGAGGGCACAAGGCTTAGAGAGAGGGTTTGTGTGGCCACACGAGACATATTAGTATTTTCCAAATTCCTTTCGATCCATTTGAGAGCTATCCAGGGCGTATCTTTTGAGCCACCAGTTGTCAATTTTCGATGGTGGAATATCCCAGGGCACAACAAATAGTCAGAAAGTGCGCAGCTCTTGGGGAAGCACAGTTGGGGTTCCATGGGGTATTCCAGGGCAGATTCGAGGAAACCATTCTGACCCATTACAAAGGAGGTCGAGATGATCGTTTCGAGGCATATATCGTCAGATTCCACCATTGGGATCAATAGGCGCACTCCCACAGCCCAGGAGGTGCGCAAACCCCCAGGGGGTGACATCTAAAGCTTCAGAGGTCATATCTCTAGTCTGACAGTTACCAAGATCAGCCTAGAGGCCAGGGCGCTTCTTTTGAGACAGTTTCCAGTCCATTCTGACGTGTATCTCCATCAGGGCGAGTTTTCTAGTATCTGTAGCAGTTGTCGTGAGCTTCTAGACTGTGTTTTGTCCATCTATTCATGCATGCACAATTCAACCTTCATTCTTCTGATCATGGGTATTTCTTGTTAGTTGATTGTATTCCAGTGACGATCCATGAGATCTAACTTATGACTAGTATATATGCTTCCATCTTATTATTGTATTTCCTGCTTTTTCCTCATTATATATATCAGTGAGTTGTGTTTTCCTTTCTTTTGCATGCATTATCTTTATACTACTAAAACACTTAATGCATGAAACACACATGCGAAAATCACCAAGCATGTTCACACATTAACTCAAACGCATCCAGAAACCCCCAGAGTATAATATCTCAATGAATAAACAATAGTTCAATTGTAGATATCTAGATCATCTCGATCAGGGATACTTCACAGATTATTGCAAAGTTGGTTTCTAAACCACTTTCCCATCACCCACAAGACTATATATTTATACCACTGTGGT
This sequence comes from Picea mariana, assembly GCA_032191745.1. NCBI lineage: Eukaryota > Viridiplantae > Streptophyta > Pinopsida > Pinales > Pinaceae > Picea > Picea mariana. Next base: position 1,111,481 of record JASDQU010099828.1, read on the forward strand.
AAAGTGGTAAACCATTGTTTTGGCGAGGATTATAGTACAAGGTTGTGTGGAGGATGAAGGTTTAGCGCCCAGACCAAAGGAGGATCAGAGATTTAAAATGGATTAGCGTTGGTTCGAAAGGTGCTTAAGGTAAGCCTGTTCAAAATTTCATGTGTGAACTATAGTATAACATAGAGCATTAAACTCCCTACAAGAAAGGATCTTGAGCTTTGATTGGAAGGTGCTTAGAGCAACTCAAGAGTTTGTAGTTGCGAGTAGAGATTCATAATTCTGCTAAGTGTGGGTAATTGACCAATTTTGGTCATTGATTAGCATGAATTTTTGAAAGGCTATAGTTAAGAATGTTGTTTAAATTTTGTTTTTCGCATATTATATCTACCTAGCTTACTAGGCAAATCCAATTATCTCTATATATTCATGGCTATTAACCTTTGCTACAACCTTTTATAATATAATTATTTCAATTTCTATTTAAAAGAAAAACCAAAGTGTTACTCTTTATTATACCTGCCTATGTATATTGTAATTCCTTAGGAGACAATTTTCTTTGACTTTCAATTAGTTGTTTGTGATGGTATACAACTTTCTAAAGTTTTTTAATTTTTTTTTGTATTAATTTTAATTTTTTTTAGATAAAAAATATTTTTTATTTTATGAAAAATGAAATTCTTAATTTTCTATTGGTTGAAGAGAGTGATGTGACTATTTTTATGTGGTTTTAATAGGTATTGTCAATTTAAATACTTAATTAAAAAATAAAAAAATGAAAAAATCCCTTAAAATGCCACCTAGCCATCACTTTAATTTGTCATTTAATGTGAACATTCTCGATGTGAGAGATATCATTATTTTAATCTCTTCTTGATGTAAAAGATATCATTTTTTAATCTATTTATGTTCCATTAATTTATGCTTTAGTACTTCATTGATTTGATAGTACTTCTTACTTTAGCCTTGTCATTTAATGTGTAATTCTTATTATCTATTATTTGAAATTGTAAATTTTAATTGTATAGAGAAATTTAGCTCTCTCAAAAATTTACATTGAAAAAAAACTTTTCACTTCTCCTTGATTTCAATTGTATAAATAAATTCAGTTCTCTCAAAAATATATATTGAAAAAAAAAAAACTTTTCACTTCTCACATTTCTTATGCAATCTAATCCTCTTATATGCAATTTCATTAACACAATCAATTTTTACTCCATTTCCATCATTTTTGCGAGTTTAACATTTAATTGTTTTTACAAGATAACGTGGCCAATTAGCCATCGTGGTCTGTAAATTTCTTGAAACATTAAGATTTACAAATCACTAAGTTAACATGAAAATGATTTTTTTTTTTTGAAAACCTAGTTATTCATGAATGTTCAAATCACACAAATAAGTAATAATAATAGTACGACACAGACCAAAGCCTTCATCTTGTTGCAGATGGAATCCGTCATTCAAATTTTTAAATATTTTTACCAAGTTTCACGAAATTTTATTATATATTAAAAATATCTTGAACTAATTAACATCACATTCTAACAACATTGATACGTGTGGACGACTTCTTACCAAAAGAAAAGATTTATAATTAACATTTTGGTCATTTTTCCACGATTTCACTCAGCTACAAATTTGGCAACTCAAATTTGGCTTGTATAGATGGATTAAGCAATTATTAAAATAATTACAACATTCATATAGCTTAGCATTTTAAAATTATTAAAAAAATTGATTTTAAATATTTTAAATGAAAAAATTATATAATGTTCATCTCAAATCCAACAATATATTGCATTTATGTACAAGCCAACTTTAAATGCTACTTTAAAAATAACACATTTATATATAAATAAATATTAATTAAAAATTATAAACAAATAATAAATTATTACAAGTTTTAAGTGTTTTATAATTGTTTTAGTTTTAGATTGCATACAACTATTATAATTGCTTTAATTATTAGTTTTGGATTGCATACAACTATTATAATTGCTTTAACTATTAGTTTTGAATTACGTACAACTATTATATTAAAATATTAAAAGGCAGGTATAAGCAACTTTGCTGCTAATTTCCCTTGTTTTTATCTTCATACCTCTTATAGGCATGAGTTATCTATTATTAGTCCCTGCGTAAAGGGATTATAGTGATCGATAATTTGTTGACTTCACATTAGTTTGTCCTTTGACTAATTTTTTTTGTATAATCTCTATTGTTCGAACTAGAGAACTAAAAACATTATTTTTTATATAATAATAAAAAACCTTATATGTCATGATCTCATTGGATAATAGATTCGAGGTCTTATTGCCAGCTTCGCTATTCCCAATGTTTTATATGTTAACATATCCAAAAAAAACTATCATCTACGGTCTTTTTGAATTTTTACTATTTTTATTTAAATGTTTAGATATCCAAAATTTTGAGCATCAAGAGTTAGTTTTTATTAGTTGACTTCATATTAGTTTGTCCTTTGACTGAATTTTGTTTGCATAGTCTCTATTCTTCAAACTATTGTTATTATTATTATTATTATTATTATTATTTATTATTACTGAGTACTTAAAGAGACATTTTTATTATTACGTACGTAAACAGGCCTGCCACACTGCATTATTTATTAAATGTTTACACAACACGAGGCCCTTGGACGGTTCTGACGACCTTAAATGTTTACCTAACAGACCTCACAACCTTAAATGTTTACTTAACAAGCGTGTTACAATACATTTTCCTCTGATTTTTGGATACAATCTTATCTGCAATGAATTTGGGCAATATTGTTCTTCACCGACATTATTGGTTCATTGGTTGATGCTTGCTCGTTGGTTCGTTGGATGTTGCTAATTGTTGTTTGATTCAACTTTGCAAAGTTGAGGTCCTGTAGTTGCAATTGGACCTCTTAGTGCTTGTTCACTGGTTTGTTGTTTGTTGCTTGCTCTTGTTTGCTTCAACTTTGCAAGGTTGAAGTCATGCATCCACAGTTCGACCTGTTCTTACACTTTGCAGGGTTGAGATCCTGCACCCTTGTTTGCTTCAACTTTGCAAGGTTGGTTTCATGCATATGCAGTTGGACCTGTTGTTGTAGTTTGCACAATTTTGAAGCAAACAGGGCGCACGATTTTGACTGTGGTTGTGATTTTGCGGCCATTAACACATGTTTCTTGATTTTTCATAACAAAGTTGAAGCAGACAGAAGTAGATTGTGAGGTTATGAAGCGTTGCTGCGAAAATCTAATGGAGGAGAACATAAGGCTGCAGAAGGAACTGCAAGATCTAAGGGCTTTAAAGGCGACTCCTCAGTCGTGTGTGGTAGGACAGGATAATTACTACATGCCTCTGCCTACCACCACGCTCAACATGTGCCCCTCCTGTGAAAGGGTGGCTACCATGGAAAACAGTTGAAGCCTTCAATTCTCCAAGTCACAAATTTCTCGGTTTGCCCAACACTCTGCAGCCTGCTAGTCTTATTAGCAAACTCATACTTTTGTTTTTTTGTTCTTTCAAGGCTCCATGGATAAGGTTTTCCTTGTCTTGTACATTTAAAAGCATTCCACACTAGTCGTCCTTTTTTTGTTAGATTTTGCCCCCCTTACAAACACACAGAGACATACACCATATAATCCTTCTAGGATAAACAATGGACTAACAATACCAATAGTGAAGAAGTGCCCGGGATCAAATATTTGTTGTATATTATGCTGGAAATCTATTCATAGATGGAAAATTTCTCTATTCATTATTGTTCTTGTTAGTTCTGTTGTGGAAGCATAGCATGTACATTTTTTAGGCCGAGGGAAGGCAAATTTTACTCTTTTTATAATAATCATAATATTACTTTTAGAGGTTTTTGTTGATCTAATAATCTACAATAATATTATTATAGATTATTTGGTTTTATAAAACGTTTCGTGTTTAATATTGGATCATGCTTATACTTATGTTTTAATAAGAATTAAATTATTTCCTTGTACTTATGTTTTAATAAGAATTAAATTATTGCTTTATACTTATGTTTTAATAAGATTTAAATTATCTTCACAAAAACTAGTTCCATGATCCTTCCATGCGCATCGATTATGGATAGGCTACGCTGTTGAAAACAACATGAAGGTCGATCCCCAGGCAAACGATATTTCCGATCCGATTATATTCTTCGTTTAATATAAATTTACGTTTTATATTGAATGAAGAATATAATTTAATTTGTAAAACGTAAATTTATTTTTATCGAGCGTAATCTTGAGCTCGCCAGCCCGGGAGTCCGTCTATCAATTTGTATATCGCGGAACTCTGGATGTTGTTTGGAGAACACAAAACAATAGAAGCGCAATTCCCGGGAACCTGTGATCGAAAAAGTGGCCAAGCATGGAATGAGGAAGCCGTCGGTCGGACTCGTGATACAGAAGCATGTGTATAAATGTGAACCTGTGAGTCCACCAACCCGCGGACCTTAATTAAATTACTATTCAATTATTATATTTAAATATAAACCCACACCTTCATTCATATATATATATATATATATATATATATAACTTAACAATAATATACATGTCTCATAGCATTAATGAAGTCTTATTAAATATAAATTTACGTTTTATATTGAACGAAGAATATAATTTAATTTATAAAACGCAAATTTATTTTTATAATAAAACGTAAATTTATTTTTATCGGGCGCAATCTTGAGCTCGCTAGCCCGGGAGTCTGGCTGCCAATCTGTATATCGTGGAACTCCAGGTGTTGTTTGGAGAACACAGAACAATAGAAGCACAATTCCCGGGAACCCACGATCGAAAAAGTGGCTAAGTATGGAATGAGGAAGCCGTCAATCGAACTCGTGATACAGAGGCATGAGTATAAATGTGAACCTATGAGTCTGCCAACCTGTGCTCCTTAATTAAATTATTATCCAATTATTATATTTAAATATAAACCCAAACCTTCATTCATATATATATATATAATTTAACAATAATACATATGTCTCGTAGCATTAATGAAGTCTTATTAAACTAATTTAAAAAAAATTAACATTATAATTTAATTCTATAATCAATAATTCCACGTTAATGCAGATCGTTAGACAATATATTTGCTCTTTAAGGACATTTAATAAAGATTTTAATGAAGATAACACGTAGTCGTCGTGAAAACGCCTTTCCATTCTTCATGGTCCAATGGAAGATTCTTGTTTGAAGTTTCAATCCCGCATAATTGAAAAGTCAAAAAATTAAATGAGTATGCAAAGTTCATATTTTTTTCACAGAGTTTTTTCCAAGAGTGGAATAGGTACAACAAAGTTCATTTTTTCCTGCTAGGAGTGCGTGCAATAGCACATCAACGTCGAACTTTTTATGGAATGTGAATTAACACTTTAATTAGAAATAAAAATGTTCATTGGTTTCATGTCAAAGTTTTGTAATTTTTTTCAACAATAATTGCATATAATAATAAATTCAAATGCAAATAAAATTAAGATATGCATATCACCAAAAACATAGAAATAGAAATGTAATATCATAGACTCTACTCCTTGATATATTTTCAATAGAAAAGTAATCAACGGTTACTATATGGAAAAGATTATAATCTACAGTGATAATAAACCTAACAATAAAGTTGGTATTAAGAACCAGCAATAATAAAATCTGCATAGCATTACTATTTTATATATAGAGAGAGAAATTCTTGCTCACTAACCATATCAAAATAATTATATATTCATATAAATCCCAAACAAAAATTTGGAAAACCATATCACAATAATTATATGTTCAAATAAATCGCAAACAAAAATTTGGAAATAAATATTTTGATAAAGTATTTTCTTATGCAATCTTTACTCTCACCATTTTAATTTAACTTTAAGTGGAACATAATTGATATATTATATTTTAAGAATCTAAACTACACCAGTACAAATGTATAGGTTGACACAACTTAACGGATAGAAACAAGTCACAACTAACTGAGTGTATTATCCACTTCCCTTCCCGGTTAGATGGAGCGTAGGGTTTTTTTTTAATTTAGGTTTTGGCAGGATACCCTATTTGGATTTTTTTTTCTAATTTTACGTCGGCTATCATGGTGGATTTCCGGTTTTAGAAACTAGTTATTCAGGTTTCTGGAGTAGGGAACCTTGTGATGTCTCAACTAGCTTTGGTGGTAAGTCTTTTAGTGACGATTTTATATGCCTATTCTTCTTTTCAGGCATTTTGCTTACTAGTAAGTTTCCCTGGGGAATCGTGAGCTCTTATCTCCTCTATTTTCGTCGATTTGTCACTTGATGGCTGGACTCCATTGGTGGTTTTTTCTCAGCTATATTTGGGGGGGTCTGGGTCTGTTTCTTTATACTCTCCGGCATCTTATTTAAGTGTTTTGATGACCTTCTTTATTAGCCTTTATTGCTTAGTTTATTGGGACACTCTCGAGGTAGGGGCCCACGAGTTGTGATCAGTCTGAAGGATCAGAGTTGGCAAAAAGTTGTTAAGGTGGAAACTCATAGGATGGAGTTTGAAGCTAGCAGTTTATTGCGTGCATCCGATGAGGAGGACTGGGACCATGCGGGTGTTTTCAAGACATTGGATGAGTTATGTGGTTTAAGTGTTGGTTAGAGGCATTTAGGAAAACCATTAAACAACTTGGAACAGTCACTTCCAACGCTATCTACTTCATGTTTTCCTGGTGAATCTCTCAATGACAACAAAGTTTTGAACAAACAACCTTCCTAGTCTCCTTCTGCAGGTGACCTGCCTGCGACTTCTAACAAAGCTCGGGCGGGCGAGAACTTGGTGACAGGCACTAAGACCGGAACCGATTTAAACCATGTGAACACAAGGATTTCCAAGGGTCCCTCCGCAACAAGCTATCAGTGTGGAGCCAAGAGTTTAAAGGTTCCTAACACTAGGAAGGCTGCAAAAGCATGGAAGCCAAAAAAGTCGCGTCGTCGTCTGGTTATTGGCATGGACGTCGGGCTTGAGGAGACATGTCAACTTGCATTGTGCGCCTTGGTAGGACTTTTTTCTTATAAACACAAGTGCAATTTAACCTTCTCGGACTGGATGAAGGAGGTTTGGCTCCCTCGGCTTGGTTATATTCCGACCTTTATGACTCTACCTTGTGGATGGTTTAGTCTGGTTTTTAAAACCTTTGAAGATGCGGAGAGAATTTTAAATTTGTTCTGGGACTATAAGGGTGGCAGCTTAATGTTGAAACGGTGGAGAATCCGGTAACAAAATACTTTAGATACAAACACGTTTGGGTGTTGTTACCAAGATTTCCATTGAATCTCTGGAATGTTCCAATGCTAACGGCCATTGGGAATCTGATCGATCGCTTCCTGAAAATAGATGAATCCTGTCTTCTTTCAACAAACAAACGATTGGCGTGAGTGTTGGTCGAGTTAGACTTGCATGCGGGACTAATGGAATCTATTGAACTAGAGTGGAGAGGTCATGTCTCGGTTAAACGATTGGACTATCTCGGTGTTCCTTTTAGATGCACCTCCTGTAGGTGAACGAGCCATTTAAGGAAGGATTGTCACTCTGCATTTGGCCCCATTGAGGAGGAAGACGATCAAAATCCTGGCTCACTAGACCTGCATTATATTGAGGAAATCTTAGAAGGCCAGAGCTCGTTGGGAGGTGGTGTTATAGAGGGATCGGATGAGCCTCAGGATGGCGCCACCAGTACAATCTTTGGAAAGCTCAAATTATTTTGTCCCTCTCTTTTTTTAAAGCTCTCCTTATGGGAAAGGGATTTCCTGGTAAATTATGCCTTGTTACTTGCAATCTCATCGGATGATAAAGGGAAGGGGATGGATCCAGTTGATAGGGAAGCAGCCTTAGGGAATTTTGAACAGACATTGTCTTGCTCTATTAATGCCTCTCAGTTTTCTGAGACTTTATCCCCTCCGGATCCTCCTCCTATTTGTTAGGATATTTAGACACTTAGGAGTTAGTTAAGATCTACTTCGTTTATTGTGTCGTTAGGTAAAAGTGTGTTTTCTAATGTGTTTCTTTAGTCTGCATTTGTAGTTAGGAAATCTGACGATCACAATATGTTCCCGACATAGAGTGATCTGACGGTTCATACTCTCCTCGATCTTAACAGCCATTGATCCGTGGCTTAACACCTGATTGGTCCATGATCTCTATTTAAAGAGCATGGAGGGTCATTTGTCGACGATCGATTGTGAGAAACTCTCTTGTAAAATCTCTCTGTAATCTTTTTCTTTGCATTAATAAACTGCTCCAAGTGGCCGCGTTGGCTGGGGTCGTGGATGTTTCCCCATAGTGGTTTTACCATGTGAAAACATCGGTGTGTTGATCTTTGATCTGGTTATGTGAGTGGTTACTGAAGGTGGTTGTCCTCTGTTGGAATATAGTATTTTGGTTTTATTTATTTCTGGGTTGCTACTCTTTTAGATCTGCGTATGATTTTTGTCCCGCGCCCTGTGCGATCTCGACAAATTAGAAACAGTTAGGAAAAGGTGCACCTTCCGGGTAAGCTAACCGAGATCTAACCCTTGTTGTCATCAAGAAGTGAAATTTTTTTCTTGTGTGAAAAGAGTTTTTTTTAGCACTCTCTCCAAGGTTGTCAACAACAACAACAACAATCCTCCTTTTGAACATTACAATATGTTTTGCTAGATCATTTGGTTAAAAGTTGCCTTATTAAGTAAGAGGTCTTGAGTTCAAGTCTCTCTTTTGTTATTTTTTTTTAAAAAAGTTTATGCTAAAATTGTAAAGTGTATTTCACTTCAAGTATAAAAGTGAATCACTATAAGTAGCTTTAATATTTTGTTTTAGAGTTATTTATTTTTCATGCATCTTTTCTGTTATAAAGTAACTTCATTGTAAAAGTGATCCCCACTTCTCTTTATAAAAGTGGGTCACTTCATAAAGAAACTTACACAAGTTGGTTACCGTTTATGCCTTTTTTTAAAAGGGCATAACTCTCACATCGGAAGTCCGTTTTCTTTTAAACCGCATAATTTTTTGAGCTCTTTCCATGCAGATCATCAGTTTCAGTTTTTAAATCCATATTATTTGCATATTTAATATGGCTTCTACAAGTAATGTCTTGCTTACCAACAACAACTACTTCCAATGGAAATCTCATATGGAAGATTTATTAAGAATTAAAGGCTTGTACCAGATTACCTTGGGAAAGGAAAAAGCACCCATTGATGTTGATAAGAAAGCCAAGTGGGATAATAGGAATGACGAAGCACGAGGACTAACCGGAATTTCCATCTCTCCTGATTTAAGGTACCACCTTCAAGAAATTGATCACCCCAAAGAAGCTTGGGACAAGGTTGAATCTATGTTTGGTAAACTCAATATTATTCGAGCGCAATAGTTAGAAAATCAAATACTGACCTTGAGTCCAAGTAATTTTTATTGCCTTCGAGACTATTTATCTAAGATTAAAACACTCAGAATTTTATGTGAAGAATGTAAGATAAAAATGGAGGAAGAGCGTTGCATCTATCTTATTCTTTCTAAGCTAGGTAGTGCATATTATGTGTTTGTATCTACATTTTATGCCATGAGAGAGACTCTAGGGAAAGCTTATGAAAAACCCACTCTTGAGTCATTTTGTGCTTCTTTGATTAGAGAGGAAGATAAGTTTGTACAACTTGGAATGATAAACATTGCAGGTACCTCCAACAAAGCCTTAGTTGCCTAGAAGAAAGATAAATCCAAGTATCCCAAGAAGCAACATCCTCGCTACAAAAACAAACAACATAAGGGTCCCAAACCCGCTCAGACAGCTTCAACTCCTAATGGTGACAAAGGAGCAAAATATAAAAATAAGAATACTAACCCACATTGCAACTTTTGTGATAAAGATGGTCATGATGAGTCCAAATGTTTCAAGAAGATGACAGCTTTAGAAGCAGCGATGAAGAAGCTCAACATCAATATTGATTCTACTTCTTCTTCTTCTTCTCATGGACATTCACTTTATGCTTCTGGTTTCTCCTTCAATTCAAATTCTACTTCTACTTCTACTTCTGATGAGTGGCTTATTGCTTCTAGAGCATCTTATCATATGGCTAAGGATAGAGCCATATTTTCCACTCTAAATCAATGTAACACCAAACAAATATTTGTTGGTGATGATAGATCTCTTAGTGTTGAAGGATCTGGAATAGTTCCAGTAGAAAATGGTCATTTCAATAATGTATTATGTGTTCCAAGTCTTTCTTGTAACCTTCTATCAGTATATCAAATCACTCATTCAGGTGAAGGTAAAACCGTAGAGTTTTCACCTCACCAAGTTGTAATCAAAGATCTAAAAGATCCTAAGCATGTTCTTGCAACTGGAATTGTTGATGATATTACCAGGTTGTACAAATTTGACAACTTTGGGTCATAATCTTTTTCATCAGTTTTTGTTGCTCATAGCAATGACTTGAGCAAACTTCGGCATGAGTAGTTTGGTCATCTAAACTATCGCTCATTGCAGCAACTATGTAATCAATAGATGGTGACTGGTCTTCCTCTTGTTTCATGCAGAGGTGGTGTTGGTGCCGGTTGTGTTCTCAACAAACATCATCGGGACAGTTTTGAAAAACGTGTCTCTTGGCACGCCTCGGGTCCTTTGCATCTTGTTCATAGTGATTTGTGTGGTCCACTTTCTTCTCCTTCTTTTTCTGGGTGCAAGTATTTCTTAACTTTCATTGATGACTTTTCCAGACATACTTGGGTTTACTTCTTAAAACTTAAGAGTGAAGTTTTTGATAAGTTTTTGGCCTATAAGGCCCTTGTAGAAAAGCAATCTATACATCAAATTCAAAGGTTAAGAACAGATAATGGAGGTGAATATGTAAACAATAATTTTACAAGTTACTGCACTACACAGGGAATCCAAATGCAACACAATGTTCCATATACACCACAACAAAATGGTGTTCCTAAGAGAAAGAACCACACATTAAAAGAAATGGCTAATTGTATGATCCAATCTAAGGGATTAAGTCTAAAGTATTGGGCGGAAGCCATTAACTGTGCAAATTACATAGTAAATCGCTCTCCCACAAAGGCTCTTAAAAATATAACACTGGAAGACGCTTGGACTAAAATTAAACCATATGTAAGTCACTTCCGTGTATTTGGCAGTATAGCATGGGCTCACATTCCTGATGAGAAAATGAAATCATTGCAGCCTAAAAGTGAGAAGTGTATATTTGTTGGTTATTCTAAAGATGTCAAAGGTTACGGACTTCTTCAATCACATTGTAATGAAATTATTATTAGAAGAGATGTTAAATTTGATGAAAATCTCTTGGCCTGCGAGCCTAATTCGACATTTGTGCTTTCTGTGGCCTGCGAGCCTAAGTCGACGGTTGTGCCTTCTTCGGCCTACGAGCCATATTCAGTGTTTGTGCCTTCTTCTGATCTGGTTACTTGTTCAGATGATGATAACGAGGATGAAAAACCACCTCTGCCTGCTCACCCTCCTCCAGATGAGTCCTTTGAACCTGAACCAGCACCTGTTCCACCGCTTCCTAGAAGGGTCCATTAAACATGATAAGCAACTGGTGGTCTTGTCGGTGATCCTTCAGATCAGCGTTGAGCACACTCACAGTTCCAGCAAGCCTCTTCTCTTTTGGCTCAAGTTTTAGAGACTCCTGATCCAGAAACATTTGCAGAAGCTTCAGGTCATCCAGATTGGGATATAGCAATGAATGAAGAGTATCGTTCTTTAATGGCAAACAATACTTGGGATCTTGTACCTCTTCCAAAAGGAAGAAAACTTGTCAGATGTAAATGGGTCTACAGTACTAAGTATGCCTTGGATGGAAGTGTTGAAAGACACACGACTCGGTTAGTTGGCAAAGGATTTTTCCAGGTTGAAGGAAGATTATAATGAAACCTTTTTCCTTGTAGCCAAAATGAATTCCATCCACCTTATTCTTTCCCTTGCCGCCTCACATAAATGGGAGGTCCATAAGATGGATGTTAAATCTTCCTTCTTGCGTGGCGATTTGAAATAAGAAATCTACATGGAACAACCTCCTGGCTATGTCCAAAATGACTCTATCCTTGTTTATCACGTCAAGAAATCGCTTTATGGTCTCAAGCAAGCTCCCCGAGCTTGTATGCCAAAATGGACATCTTTCTTATCGCCACTGGATTCTCTAGATGTCATTTTGATCCTAAGGTCTATACAAAGAAAGTAGGAAGCCATCTCATAATCCTTGTCCTTTTTTCTGATGACCTTATCCTTACTGGTAGTGACCCAAAAATTTTAAACCATGTGAAAACCAACCTTAAGAAAAAATTTGAAATGACTGACTTAGGTTTTTTGCACTATTTCCTTGGCCTCCAAGTTTTGCAAACAAATGAAGGAATTTTTCTTTCCCAATCTAAGTATATTTGTGACCTTCTTCGTCGCTTTCACATGGATGATTGTAAACCAACCCGTTCTCCCTTCCAGTCTAGAGTCAAGCTTACTTCCACCTTTACTTCTCCTGAAGTTGATGCCACCTTGTACCGTCAGTTAGTTGGTAGCCTCTCATACTTGACTCATACCCATCCTGATCTTTCCTTTGTTGTCGGTCTTGTTGCTTGATATATGCAAACACCCCATGAAAGCCATTGGAAAGCAGCTAAAATGATACTTCACTATGTCCATGGTACAGTTCAGTTCGGGATACATTACAGTTCAGGGGCGACTCCTTTATTGGTTGGTTTCACTGATTCATATTGGGTCGACGACCCTGATGATCGGAAGTCTACTGCAGGTTATGTTTTCAGCCTTGGTTCAGAACCTATCACTTGGGTCTGTAAGAAACAACAGGCTATTTCACTTTCTTCAGCAAAAGCAGAGAACCGAGCAGTGGTAAATGCAAGTCAGGAAGCCTTGTGGCTTCGAGAGATCCTTTCAGAGTTTGGATTCCAGCAGCAGCATCCGACCAGCCTTTGGTGCGACAATCAGAGTGCCATTAAGCTCGCCAAAGACCCAATTCAACATCAACATAGCAAACACATCGAGCTACACATGCACTTCATCAGAAAGTTCATTCATGATCAAGTTATTAAAGTGCTCTTTTGCCCTACAAAAGATCAAGTTGCAGACATTTTCACAAAGTCTCTTACATAAGCGAATTTTTCCAAACTTCGATCTATGTTAGGAGTTTAGGAAGTTGTCATTAAGGGGGGATAGGCTCTAATGCCTCCTTTCCTCTCCTATTGTGTCACTATTATAAATCCTTCAATCCTATCCCAAGTTGTTCTTAAGGGGGGATGTTAGGATATTTAGAAACTTAGGAGTTAGTTAAGATCTGCTTGGTCTATTGTGTTGTTAGGTAAAAGTGTGTTTTCTAGTGTGTTTCTTTAGTATGCATTAGTATGCATTTGTAGTTAGGAAATCCGACGGTCAAAATATGTTCCCGACATAGACTGATCCGACCGTTCATACTCTCCTCGATCTTAACAACCATTGATCTGTGGCTTAACACCCGATTGGTCAATGATCTCTATTTAAAGAGCATGGAGGGTCATTTGTCGATGATCGATTGTGAGAAACTCTCTTGTAAAATCTCTCTTTAATCTTTTTCTTTGCATTAATAAACTGCTCCAAGTGGTCGCATTGGCTGGGGCTGTGGAAGTTTCCCCGTAGGCGTTTTACCACGTGAAAACATCGGTGTGTTGATCTTTGATCTGGTTATGTGAGTGGTTATTGAAGGTGTTCGTCCTCTGTTGGAATACATGTGTTGTTGAACATGATTGCTTTGTCTTCTCAACCAAACCCTACTCCTTGACCATTTGTTTCTGACCTTCCCCTGGCTTTTGTAAGTGAGTCTTTAGCTACTTCTCTACGGGAGTCTTCTGGTCCGATCCCTCTTCAAAATTTTTGGGGATCGGATGTTTTTGTTAACCCGAACTGTGACTCTAGTGATGCTTTGTTGTCTGATAGACCGAACCTTGGTAGAAAATTGGCCTGGTCAAGGGGCCTGAGTTTTGAGGTATCTCCTATTAAAACAAGGAGTGATCGGAAGAAACAAGAGTTGGGCTCTTCTACTACATACTTACCATATTCTTCTCCTTTGGATAAGGGGGCGCTTGGAGGCATGAGATCCCTAGCTAGGGATAAGTCATGATCCTCCTCACCCTAAATATTAGAGGGGTGGCGGGGGCCTAAAACTTCCCTCTATGAGAAGGTTAATATCTACCACTAAACCGGATATAATCTTTCCCCGGGAGACTCTTGTGGATGATGAAAAAGATAGGAAGTTTATGCTTGCTTTGTGTCCTTCCTGGATGCTCTCTGTTGTGAGCTCGGTGGGAAAGTCGGGAGGTCTCTTGGTGGCGTGGAATCCAAATTTATTGGATCTACAACCTTTCTTGTGTGTTGGTGGTATTTTATTGATAGGTGTACATATCCCTGATAAAAGAAGGATTAGCTTGATAAATTTTTATGGCCCATGCTCCGGTCGCAGATTATTTTGGGAGGATTTGGAAGCTAATGGACTTCTTGATCTTAGTAATCTTATTATTGCAAGAGATTTTAATTTCACAACTGGTACTGATGAATTTTGAGAGGCTTCAGCCTTGTTAGATTCGCAGGCGGTTTTTTTCAGAGACCTGTTCTTGAGACATCATTTAATTGATGTCAAACCTACGGAGGTGGTACCTACTTGGCGCAATTGTAGGATGGGGGTGGATAACGTAAATAAAAGGTTAGATAGAGTCTATGCTTCAGTTGAGCTTCTTAATGCTTCAGCTCTTTTCATGGGTCAACCATCCTTACATATCCGACCATGCACCAGTACTTCTTCAACTGGATTATGGTTTCAAGTATGTGTCCTATACTTACAAGTTTAATTCGGCTCTGTTGAAGGACAATAGTTTCAAGGATCTGGTTAGAGAAGTGTGGAATGCATAGCAGGAGACCACGAGAGGCAAGGCACAATCTAGATTAGTTGGGAAGCTAAAAACCCTGAAAGCTAGGGTGAGAAAGTGGTTAGTGAGTAGGAAGAAAAGTGAACAACAAAATTACATTCAGATTGAAAAAGAAATTGTCACCCTGATTAAAGAAAGTCTTGATCATCCTCTTGAGATTGATTCACTTAACTGATTAAATACACTTGAAAAAGACAAGAACATGATGTTATTGGCCGAGGAGGAATTGTGGCGTCAGAAGAGCAGGGCTACTTGGATCATGTCGGATGACAAGAATACAAAATATTTCCATAAGTATGTCAGCTTTAGGCGAAACAAAAAACACATATGGGAAGTTAAGGATTAATCATATCAAGTGCATATTGGGCAGGAGGCTATAAAGGTAGAAGCTATGAGACATTTTAGCTCTTTTTACAAAGAATCACACCTTTCGATAGTGGATCAGATTGAATCGGTGAGATTATACCCTAGATTTACCATAGAGGAGGAGGTACAATTGCTTGAAAATCTAGTCTCGACTGAGGAGATTCTTGAGGTACTGAAGGGTTTCACCAAGGACAAGAGTTGTGGTCCTGACAATTGGACAGTGGAGTTTTTCTTGCATTTTTTTGACTTGATTGCAGAATACCTTCGGGAGGTTGTTGAAGATTCATGCATTTCTGGTATGGTTAATAGATCCTTCAATTCAACATTCATAGCTCTTATCCCAAAAGTCAATGGTCTGGCATCCTTTAATGACTTCAGGCCAATCGCCTTGTGTAACCTCTGTTACAAAATTATTACAAAGATCTTAGCAATTCATATCAGACCTATTATGTCTCGTACTCTCTCAGATGAACAGTTCGGTTTTCTAAGAGGTAGACAAATCATTGACTCCATAGGCACAACACAGGAGTGTGTTCACAGCATTAAGGTGAAAAAAATGCAAGCGTTGATCCTTAAGATCGACTTGAAGAAGTCATATGACTGCATTAGCTGGGATTACATCATACTTGTTCTTTTACAGTGTGGCTTTGGTCTCCTGATGACCAACTGGATTATGGGATGTATTACTTCGGCCACCTATGTTGTCCTCATTAATGGCGAGCCTACTGAATTTTTCAATGGGGGGAGAGGCATCAGACAGGGGTGTCTGATGTCACCTCTACTCTTTATCTTAATTATGGAAGGCTTGAGTCTTGCCTTAACAAAACGACAAGAGGAAGGTTTGGTGACTGGTATTAAGGTAACTAGACTCTTACGGATTCTCCATCTCCTTTTTGTAGATGATATCCTCATAATGACTAATGCCTCTGTCAATGAGTGGTCAGAGATTCAAAATCTCTTAGTTATCTTCTGCAATGCTACGGGATTGATGATCAATTCTCAGAAATCATCTTTCTATCAGTTTTGAGTGCAACCAACAATCTTAGACACTATAAAATCCTTTTTCCCCTTTGAAGTTAATCACATTGCAAATGGATTTAAATATTTGGGTTATTTTTTGAAAGCTCACGGGTACAAAGCAGAGGATTGGCACTGGTTGTTATCAAATTTTGAAAATAGAATATCCCATTGGTGTAATCGATGGTTAACTTTGGGTGGACGCCTAGTCTTGGAAATCCAACCAGTCTATTGGTTGGCCTTGGCTAACATATCGTCCTCGATCCTTCACAGAATTCGACAAGTCACTTACAACTTTCTTTGGAATGGCAATAAAAAAAGGAAAGGGTATCATCTGTGTAGTTGGCATTTTATTGCTCGACCGAAAAGATTTGGGGGATGGGGGTTGTGGAACCTTTTTGGCTTCAGTCGAGCGATGGATGCAAATACATTGTGGAGGTTTCTAATAGTAGATGGTCTATGGCACTGAATAATCAAAGCAAAGTATATGTCATCTTTATCAGTGGAGCATTGGCTCAGGGTGGTGTCGATTTTTGGATCATCCAGATCGCAGACTTGGAAGCACCTTCAAAAATATTTGAATATCTTGCTCCAGTGGATTGCCTGGTATCCGGGTTCCAGTACACTGACAGTCATTGGGAGAGATTCGATTCTTGGTATGGGAGAATCAACCCATTTATTTGAAGATCTAATTTTGGCTTTAAACCAACGTGGGATCCACTTCTTATTTCAGGCTCACGGTGTGCCAAGACCCGGAAGCATCTGGGACTATTGGGTTACTAGCAATTTAGATTTGTAGGGAGCCCTCGCACATGAATGGCAGATGTTTAGAAGAGCGATCATCAGCAATGGAATAAAACTTTGGATCGGGCCGGATGTCCTGAAATGGACCGATGATTCTTCGGGCAAGATTACTGTTAAAAATGTTTATGATGCAGTTGAATGTAAAAAACACGCCTTCCTAATTGGAGGTTGGAGAAAGGCACCTTAACAATGGGTTTTCCTTCTCAAATTAAAGTTGTTCTCATGGTTAGTAGTGGAAAATAAAGTGCTTACTTGGGACAATGTTCAATGAAGGGGTTTCGAAGGCCTGAGCCTTTGTTCTCTGTGCAAGCAAGATTCAAAATCGGTGTCCCATTTATTTGTGGATCTTCCATTCTATAGGGAGGTATGGACTAGAGTAAAATAGAGATTAACTCTTATGGGCTTGTGGACCGGTACCACTCTCCCTGAATGTTTTAAGAACTGGAAAATTCTTAATACAAGTTTTCCAAATCTCCCAGCTTTTATCTGTTGGCACACTTGGATGAAAAGGAATCATGCGATCTTAGAAAATGGGAAACCATCTGTTCATAAGTTGATTATTGTATCCCTCTCGTCATTGAAAGAGTACAGGTCGTATCCCAGAAAGAAGAAGGTGCAGAGCATTTCAAAGAATCCTGAGGCTAGGTGTTTGGTTAGTTGGTTTGATGGTGCGGCCTGCGCAGCCGGTCTAAATAGTGGAGCAGGAGGGGTCATTCGGATAAATGAGAACATAATCTATAAATGGTACTTAAATTATGGTCCGGGTACCAATACTAGAGTGGAGCTGCTTGGAGCATGGGCTCTTCTTTCTCTTGTTATTCGGCTTGACATCTCGGAGTTCTTTGTGCAGGGTGATTTGAGGATCATTATTGATTGGTTGATTGGTAAAGGCCAACTCCATATTATAGCCTTGGAGTGTTGGAAGGATAGGATATTTGAACTAAAAAATAGATTTCAGGCTATCACATTCCAGCATGCGTATCGTGAAGAAAATTATGAGGCAAACAACCTATCAAATATAGCCCTTCACAAGCTTCCTAGGAAAATTGAATTTTTCCAATGTGTGGGGGATCATGAAGGTCCTCATATGTTCTTAGATATTTTCTAGTTTCTAGATGTATCTAGTTGTCATTAATATGTTTTAGAAGACTATGTTAGAGATAGATACTAAAGTCTTTAGCGATTTGTATTGCGGACACTGGATAGGATGTCTATGGTGTCTTTTTGATGGGTAGTTTCAACTACTGTTTTTTTGGAGAATCATTTTGGATGTATGTTGAAGTTACCAGTGAAGGTAAACATGTAATGAACCATTTATAATTCTCTATGAATATAAAGTGAATTTTTTTGTGGAAAAAGGTTGACGCAACTTAATATTTGGACATAGGTTAATCGTGGTGCACATTCTTCTATTGACTATTAATTATTTAGTGTCACCAAAAATAATAACCATGGTTGTGAAGGATAATGCCTCTTGAGGTAATAATTTCTCAAGGTGACGTGCTAGTTTAAAACAGTTGGTTAAGAATTCACATAGATTCCGAGATTTGAATCATCGTTTAATTAAGAATGTATGCAACTATACAATGAT
Organism: Picea mariana; assembly: GCA_032191745.1. Lineage (NCBI taxonomy): Eukaryota > Viridiplantae > Streptophyta > Pinopsida > Pinales > Pinaceae > Picea > Picea mariana. The sequence continues at coordinate 1,130,177 of JASDQU010099828.1, forward strand.
GATGGTTTTACCAAATTTTATTAAGAGTAACCGTACTTTAATAATCATGTGATTGCTCGGTAAGTTATAAGGTAACTAAGTATAATCAGTTGTAACAATTCCAGGATTCTGCATTGCAATTGGTTAAACAGTGAATTTCAAATACAAGGAAAACAATGCAAGTATAAAAAGTTTCATGTTTAATACTGAATCATGCTTATACTTATGTTTTAATAAGAATTAAATTATTTCCTTATACTTATGTTTTAATAAGAATTAAATTATTGCTTTATACTTATGTTTTAATAAGATTTAAACTATCTTCACAAAAACTAGTTCCATGGTCCTTCCATGCACATCGATTATGGATAGGCTACGCTGTTGAAAACAACATAAAGGTCGATCCCCAGGCAGAGGATATTTTCGATCCGATTATATTCTTCGTTCAGTATAAATTTATGTTTTATATTGAACGAAGAATATAATTTAATTTATAAAAAGTAAATTTATTTTTATAATAAAACGTAAATTTATTTTTATCAGGCGCAATCTTGAGCCCTCTAGCCCGAGAATCTAGTTGTCAATTTGTATATCGTGGAACTCTCGGTGTTGTTTGGAGAACACGGAACAATAGAAGCGCAATTCTCGGGAACCCACAATCGAAAAAGTGGCTAAGTATGGAATGAGGAAGTCGTCGGTCGGACTTGTGATACAGAAGCATGAGTATAAATGTGAACCCGTCAAGTTTGCCAACCCGCACACCTTAATTAAATTATTATCCAATCATTATATTTAAATATAAACCCAAACCTTCATATATATATATAT
>JASDQU010099828.1:1131018-1147012 GCA_032191745.1 Picea mariana
TAACGATAATATATATGTCTCATAGCATTAATAAAGCCTTATTGAACTAATTAAAAAAAATTAACATCATAATTTAATTCTATAATCAATAAATAATAATTCATGTAATCAACAATAATTGCATACAATAATAAATTCAAATGCAAATAAAATTAAGATATGCATATCACTAAAAACGTAGAAATGGAAATGTAATATCATAGACTCGACTCATTGATATATTTTCAACAAAAAAGTAAATTCAGATAGATCAACGGTTACTATATGGAAAATATTATAAACTACAATAATAATAAACCTAATAATAAAGTTGGTATTAAGAACCAACATATATAGAGAGAGAAATTTCTGCTCACTAACCATATGAGAATAATTATATATTCAAATAAATCCCAAACAAAAATTTGGAAAACCATATGAGAATAATTTTATATTCAAATAAATCGCAAACAAAAATTTGGAAATTAATATTTTGATAGAGTATTTTCTTATGAAATCTTTACTCTCACGAAATTGGTTGTAGCAATGTCTTGTTTGACTATGGCATTGTCACAAACGAATTTGGTTGTGGCTGTGTTTTATTTGGCTATTGTGATGTCTTTTTCATCCCCTTACACCAAAACATTTGGATCGACAAGGAAGTCACTTAACTATTTAGTTTAAATGGTATTAAATTAATGCATCTAAGCATATTTTGCACTTGTCCATGATACAATTAAGTTGAGGATAATCTTGTTCTACAACTATAAGTTGAGGATATTCTTTCCCGGTAACTAAACTTTTAATTTACTTTTAATTGACTCAACAAATTAACTTTTAATTTTTCTAGGTAAAGTAACTTTTAGGCAGAGACTATGTCAAGCTCCCTTACAATATACCAAATCTACTAAGATACCATAGTAGATTTTTTATAATCTATTTGAGGTATATTTGGGCCACTTTAATTAATATGCTTCCTCATTCCACACTTAAAAGTTAATAAATACTTTTGAGTAATTCTATATTAGTAAATATTTATAAGGTGCCAACTATCATCTCCATTTCCAAATCTACTTGGCAGGAACTAAGTGTATATTGCAATTGCTTATGAGTAAATTTTCTTTGACTTTCAATTAGTTGTATGTGATTGCATACAGATTTCTAAAGTTTTCAATTTTTCTTTGATTAATTTTAATTTTTTTTAAAATAGAAAACATTTTTTATTTTATAGAATTTGGAATTCTTAATTTTTTATTGGTTGAACACAGTGACATGACTATTTTTATGTGGTTTTAATAGGTATTTTCAAATTACAAAATTTAATTAAAAATATTAAAAAATTAAAAAATTCTTACAAGTGCCACCAAACCATTAGTTTAATTTATCATGTAATATGATCATTCTTGATATAAGAGATATTATTATTTGAATGCATTCATGATGTAAAATATATTATTATTTTAATTCATTTGTACTCCATTCCCTCATGCTTTAATGCTTCATTGACTTGATAGTACTTAATGTTTTAACTAACACTTTAGTCTCATTTAATGAATTGTCTTTATTAGACCCTGCCGAAGGTGTAGAGGCACTATAGTGATCGATAATTTGTTGACTTCATATTAATATATCCTTTGACTATAAATTTTCGCATCATCTGTATTGTTCGAACTATAGAAGTAAAACATTCATCTTTTATATAATAAAAAAAACCTTATATGTCATCGTCTCATTTGAGAATATATTGGAGGTCTTATTGCCAACTTTGTTGTCCCCAATTTTGTAAATGTTTAGATATCCAAAGTTTTGAGCTTGGATGCTCTTTTTTAATTTTTATTACATTTTTACTGAAATGTTTACATATTGAAAGTTATGAGCATCGACATTGTTTTTTAATCTTTTTATTATTGTTTCTATTTGTATTGAAATGTTTACATACCGAAGGTTTAGAGCATTGACATTTTTTTTGAGGTGCTTGAATAGGCCTGACAACTTAAATGTTTACATAGCGTGAGGTCGTTAAACATGCCTGACAGCTTAAATGTTTTCATACCATAAGGCCCTTAAACAACCTGACAACCTTAAATGTTTACCTAAATAGGCTTGTCAGAGTACATTTTTCCTCGAATTTTTCCATACAATGTTGCAGTGAATTTGGACAATATTGTTGTCCACCGCCAAATGCATAGCCATTGTATGTTTCATCGTTGAAGATACATACATTGTTTACTGGTTCGGTGGGTGCTTCTTGTTTGATGGTTCGTCGGTTGCTGCTTCTTATTGTTTGGTTCAACTTTGCAAGGTTGAGGACTTGCAACTGCAGTTGGACCTGGAGGTGCTTGTTTCTTGCTTTTGTTTACTTGAACTTTGCAAGTTTGAGGACATGCACCTGCAGTTGGACTTGGAGGTGCTTATTTCTTGCTTTTGTTTACTTCAACTTTGCATGGTTGAGGTCCTGCATGTGCAGTTGTAGCTGGTTTTTTTACTTTGCGGGGTCCAGGCGTTGCACCCACATTTCGACCTGCGCTTCTGGTGTTCATCATTTTAGAGTAAGTTTCGATGCCATAACTTCATTTCTATTCGTTCTATGTTGTTCACTATTTGTAGTTTGCAAGTAAGAATGTTTGATTATTTCTACTGGGATGCTCGTCATATGTTTCGGGTTCCTTCTGTGCTTGGGCTGCAGTTTGGTAATCAATGGAGATACATATGTTGTTTACTGGTTCAATGGTTGTTGCTTGTTCATTGGTTCATTGGTTCATCGGTTGTTGCTTGTTGTTGTTTGGCTCAAGTTTGCGAGTTTGAGGTTCTGGGGATACATTTGGGCCTGTTCGTGCTTCCTCGTTGGTTTGTTGCTTGTTGTTTTCTTTTGTTTACTTCGGCTTTGTAGGGTTAGGTTCCTACGCCGGTAGTTGGAGCTATTTTTTTTGCACTTTCTAGTGTTCAGGTCCTGCACCCGCAAGTGGACCTGCGATTCTTTCGTTTGTCGTGTTTGGCGAAGTCGAGATCTGATGCATGTCTTGTGCCCGCCTATCCTGCTCTTAAATTTTGCTCCAATTTTTTTCCTAGATCTAGAGCATACCTACATGACTTTGCAAAATGTGCTTGTAGAAGAAAAGGATATTGAGATGGTTCTATAAAGAGTGGTGTTTCATGGATTGCAAATTGTAGTATTCAGTTTCTATGTTGTTTGGCATGCAACATTGCTAGCATAATGAATGTGTTCTCAAATGCATCACATCATTTACATTTGGACGAAACCATTATCATTCTAGGATACTTCAGTGTTGACATAATAAAAAATAGTGGCATAACAAATAAGTGGACAACTACATGTGAAATTACAATGTCCGTTGTCTTTTTGTTAAGATAAAACATGTGCAAAACACACTTATTAACCATATATGGTGAAATGTGCCCATATCACAATACAACCTCTTTATCTTGTACACAGATTGGTGTGACCACAATACAATTTGTCTTCTACTTGAAATATGAGATGTACATCAAAGATACTGCAAAATTATATTTCCATGTCTCAAAACATATCTGGATACTTTGCTGCAGAAAACCAAAATCATTCAGCTATGGCCATGCAATTTCTTAGATTTTTCTGGCTTGTAATATATTTTGGGCGGGAAATTTTTAATATAATTACAACCATGGATGAAGAAAAGCAAAGGCACATGTTTCTAACTATCTTTTATTCTATTCCCTGATTCTCATTTACTGTATGTACATATTACTTGTTCTCCCTTGCATACCAGCTTCCATTCACGTTCATTGTATTTTGTGCATTCCCACATTGAAACAAATAGAATAGCTGGAGAAAATGAAGGAGTCTTCACCGCAAGTGTAGAAGAGGAGATACAAAGGTACATGTTTGTATTGTTATTTCATATTCCATTGTTTTGTATTTCATTTATTGTTTGTATATGTGTTCACCCAGTTTATTGTATGTAGATATTGTGTATCTTCCTACATAATAACTTATCTTCATGTCCTTTGTATTTTTTGTGCCGCTACATTGAAATAAATCGAACTTTGTTTATTTTTCTTACATGTCTTCTTGCATACCAACTTCCTTCATGTCCGTTGTATTTTTCTGCATTGCTACATTTAAACAAACAAAGTAGCTGGAGAAGACGATGAACTCTTTGTCGAAAATGTAAAGGAGGAGTTACAAAGGTGCATGCTTATACTCTTATTTCATATTCCAGTGTTTAGTATTTCATTTATTGTCTGTATATTTGTTCTACTTGTTCTACTGCTACGCACATATTTTATTGTATGTAGATACTACGTATCTTTCTACATAGTAACTTATCCTCATGTGAATTGTATTCTCTTTGTTGCTACATTGAAATAAATATAATTGTATTTCTTTCTTTTACATGTATTTCTACATACTAACTTACCTTCATGTCCATTGTATGTTCGGATTTGCTACATTGAAAGAAATAGTTTGGTTGGACAGAAAGATGAATTCTTATATGCCACAACAGAGGGGGCTGAAGTAAATCTTCGAAAAGGTATACCAACTGTGCTAGTAAATCAAACACACAAAACAGGTGGGTGCATATAATATTGGACTAGAAAACGATGATTTGGCAACAATGGGCCTTTTTTGAGACTTCCCGCCTCCAAACATTTCCCTCCCCATTTCTAATTTTCCCACTTTCTATTATCCTTTTTTTCCCTCTTCTATACTTAACCGAATTCCCCTTCGTTTTTCTCATTTACTTTCGCTTTCTGGTTGCTTTGCTTAGTCGTCTTTCTGAAAATTTCTAGGTGCGAAGGTTGGCGGACTCACGAGTTCACATTTATACTCATGCTTATATATCACAACTCCGACCGATGGTTTCCTCATTCCATACTTAGCCACTTTTGCGCTCACGGGTTCCCGGGCTAGCAGGTTCAAGATTGTTCCTCTAGCTTCAGATATTCCGCGATATACAGATTGATTGTCGTACCCCCCATCATGCCTTATTCCCTGTTACACATTTTTGCAGTCAAAAAATCTTAGGCATACAATTTGACCGTCAGGTCCTCATGTTTCCTGAGTATCCCTTGACAACCTATTTCATATTCCATCTCCTTCGACCCTGTATGTGACATTCAGAACAATTGTGGAAAATATACAATACATATGCTTATTTAGTCCTTTTGATGTTCATCTACACATGCTTGCATCATAAAAAGTTGGACTAGTGACATGGCCATGAGAAGTCAATCATCGCAAACATCAACAGACCGACAAGGCCAAAGGTAAAGATTCATACATTGTGTTCCTCATATGTTTACCAAACAAATATCCTCAATTATTTATTCATATATGCCATGGTAAATATGTTGATGTCATCAGAAACACATACTTTGCAGTTCACAAGAAGTATCAACGAGCACAAGTGAGACGCGGAACATAGCGCAAGTTCTGCAGACTAAGGGTCTGGTTGCAAAACTTTGGCTCCATACTTCATCCAAGTTGTGTGTCTACTTGTACATTTATTCAAGTCTAGTTCTATTTTAGAACTAAAGTGTAATGTTGAGTTGTAACTGAAGTCTTAAGTCTAGTTCTATTTTAGAACTAAAGTGTAATGTTGAGTTGTAACTGAAGTCTCAATTCTAGTTCTTTTTCGAACTAAAGTGTAATGTTGAATTGTAACTGAGGTCTCAAGTCTAGTTCTATTTTTGAACTAAAGCATACCGGTCTCAAGTCTAGTTCTAAGTTCGAACTAAAGTATGAAGCTGAGTTATGATTAACTCATGCAAACAGGTTACTATTTTGAGTCTCTCCTCTTCTCCTCTTCAACCTATATAAGTAGAGGTCAACCCCTCTCGTCAATACAATTTTGATATGGAAGTTAAGGGTGAAGCAATAGAGGATCATATCAGTGATAAAGAGGCAGCATACCAAAGCAACATACCAGTGTTGTATATCAACAATAGAAGCAACATATCAGAGGTGTATTTCAGCAAGGTCTCTTAGGTTTTTGTCAGTTCAGAGTTATCTTGGCAAGCTCTTTAAGAGTAGAACATTCATGGTGGATATTTGTAAGTGATCTTACATTATTAATCCAATAAAGGAATATCATTTGTTGGGGTTTTTCTCCCTATATAGGGTTTCCCCAGGGTATATGTGTTGTTGATGTGCATGCTTACTCATCTACATAGTTTTTTCTATTCGATTATGATTTGGTATTGTTGAAGTGTATTAAGATGGAATCAAAGTGTTGAAGAAAATAAAAGAATTAATCCGCATAAGAAATCAAGCTCATAATTTAACATGGTATCAGAGCTTAGGGTGTGTTAAACCTGTTGAAGTACAACAACTGGTACACACCGATCCAAGCTAGCTTGATTAAGTTTCCAATGTGAGGTCCATGGCATCCTCCATTTAAGTCAGGGCCGAGGATAGTCTCGAAGGAGATACCAACTTCAATGTGTGGAAGCTTCGGATAACAAGTATCTTGCAGGAGCATGATCTCGAGTAGTATGTGACCACAGTGGTGGAGGAACCCACAAATAATGCAAGAAGAGCGGTCTTCAGGAAGAGTCAAGCAAAGGCCAAGCGAATCATCTTTGACTCAGTCAAAGACAGTATAATGCCTGCAATGACTTCGTTAATGACTGCCAAGGACTGTATGGATACCTTGGTGAATCTATATGAGAAACAGGCTCCAAGTCGAAAGAGGACACTTAAGCACAAGCTTAAGTATTTGAAGATGGAGAAAGGTGAATAAGTGGCATCTTTCTGTTCCAGGATAGCCCAGATCAGAGATCATTTTTTGGTCACAGGGGTGATAGTGGACGATGATGATTTAGTGCAGGCCATTTTTTATGGCCTTCCTTCCTCATGGGAGACCTTCTTAGCCAGTGTAAGTGGGAGAGAGATTCAGCCCACGTTTGAGCGGTTACGACATGATTGCCTCCAGAAGGAAAGTTGCATAGCTACCAGGAGTGAGCCAATGAAAGAAGAGCACTTAGCTTTAGCATCAAGATTCAAGGGAAAGAAGAAAGGCTCTCAGAGGAAGCCAAACACCAAAGGTACATTCAAAGGAAAGAATATTGATACATCTAAGATTAAATTCTTTAGTTGTAATAAGTTGGGTCATTTTGCTAAAGATTGTTGGTTTAGAAAGAAATATCCAAGGAAGGGGAAACATCATGCCTCAACTGCTGAGGATGAATCCAAAAGAAATCAGAAAATTCCTTCTAATGAGAAAGAAAATAGAAAATAATATCACTTGGTTTTTGCCTTATCCAGTTCAGTTTTCACGGGGCCGAAAACTTGGTTAGTTGACAGTGGTGCATCAAAGCACATGATAGGGTACAAGGAGATCCTCTCAGATTTCAAGACAAAATCTTTTGCATAGCAAGTTGAGCTTGGGGATGACAAATGTTACAAGATAAAGGGAGTAGGCTATATCTCCTTTAGATTGGAATCTGGGGCTAGACTTCATATTGATGAAGTATTATATGTTCCAGGTCTCAAGAAGAATCTACTATCAGTTGCAACCCTCGAGGGCAAGGGATATTGGGTGATCTTCAAGGACAAGAAGGCATTACTATGGGATAAAGGTAGCCACTTAAGTACAACATAACCCATTGGAACTCGCAGTGGAGGACTATATGTCGTGTCAGGATAGTCAGTTCAGGCATTAGATCATGATGCGACTAGCTCCAGCAAGTTGTGGCACGGAAGACTTGGACATCTTCACTGCAAAGCTCTTTCAGATATACAGAACATGGTATGTGGCATGCCCTCTATTTCTCTTAGTAAAAATGAAATTTGTAAGGGATGCATGCTAGGTAAAAATATAAAGAAAGTATTTCCTAGTAGTGACAACAGAGCTCGGGGCATCTTAGATCTGGTTCATTCTGATGTATGTGGTCCCATGTCATCTACCTCACTTAATGGTTATTTGTATTATGTCATTTTTATTGATGATTACTCAAGAAGATGTTGGATATATTTTCTTAAAGCTAAAAGTGACACATTTGATAAATTCAAAGAGTATAAATCCTTTATTGAAAAGCAGACAGGGAAACACATCAGAATCCTTAGAACAGACAATGGAGGAGAGTTTGAATCTCTTTAGTTTGAGGATTTTTGCAAGTTAGCAGGAATCAAGAGATAGTTGACCGTGCCATATAACCCTCAGCAAAATGGAGTTGCTGAGAGGAAAAACAGGACAATTTGTGAGGCAGCGAAAGCAATGATGTTTGACCAGGATCTGCCAAATTCTTTATGGGAAAAAACTATCTCCACTACCGTGTATATTCAGAACAGGTGTCCACATGCTATCTTGAAGGACAAGACTCCTGAAGAGGTCTTCTCATGGATCAAACCTGAAGTAGGGTATCTAAGGATATTTGGGTTTCCTGTGTATATTCATGTCCCTAAGGAAAAGAGGACAAAGATGGAACCCTCGGGAAAGAAAGGAGGTTTTGTGGGGTAGAGTAAGAACTCCAAGGTCTACAAGATTTATGTACCAGGTCAGAGGCAAATATAGGTAAGTAGAAATGTGACTTTCCATGAGGAAATCACATTTAAGAAATCCAGAGAGCTTCAGCAGGAACTAGAAGCAGTTCAGCCAGCTTCACCTTCTTCTGAAAATGAAGAGTCATATGATCAAAGGGAGGAGCCTCGTGAAGGGCCAAGTAATGAGCCTTTAGAACTTGCTGAAATGTTAGAAATAACTCTTGAAGAACCTCTAGCCAAAAGGAAGCTAGGGTGGCTTAAAGAAATAGTGCAAGAAGCAGAAAGAATAATTTCTCCCAAAGGAACTTTCAGGGAAAGGAAGAGGTCTCATAGGTTTGGAGGTTATGTTGCACTAATGAGAAACATTAGTGATGCCAAACCTTCTTCATTTGAAGAAGCAGATAAATTACAAGTATGGAAGGATGCCATGCTTGAGGAATACATGTCTATTATAAAGAACAATGTTTGGGACATTGTGTCGAGGCCAAAAGACAAATCAATGGTTTCTTCCAAATGGATCTATAAGATCAAACATGCAGTTGATGGAAGTGTGGAATAGTTAAAAGCAATATTTGTAGCTAGAGGCTTCACTCATAAAGAAGGAATTGACTACGAAGAGACTTTTGCTCCTGTAGCTAGGTATACCTCCATTCGAACTATTATTGCTTTAGCTCCTGTTCTTGGTTGGAAGCTACATTAGATGGATGTAAAAAAAACATTCTTGAATGGAAAGATTGAACAGGAGGTCATTGTGGAACAACCAGATGGTTTTGTACTACATAAAAAACACACTCATGTATGCAAGCTAAGGAAGGCCTTGTATGGTCTTAAGCAGGCCCTCAAAGTTTGGTATGATAGGATTGATGGCTTTCTTAAAAGCCTGGGATTTCAAAAAAGTGATGCCGATGCAAATCTGTACTTCAAGGTAAGAGGTAACCAACCTGTTATACTAATCTTGTATGTTGATTATCTCTTTCTAATAGGAGATGAAGGGCTAATAGTCAATCATCACAAACATCAATAGACCAACAAGGCCAAAGGTAAAGATTCATACATTGTGTTCCTCATATGTTTACCAAACAAATATCCTCAATTATTTATTCATATATGCCATGGTAAATATGTTGATGTCATCAACAACACATACTTTGCAGTTCACAAGAAGTATCAACGAGCGCAAGTGAGACGCGGAACATAGCACAAGTTCTGCAGACTAAGAGGTCTAGTTGCAAAACTTTGGCTCCATACTTCATCCAAGTTGTGCGTCTACTTGTACATTTATTCAAGTCAAGTTCTATTTTAGAACTAAAGTGTAATGTTGAGTTGTAACTGACGTCTTAAGTCTAGTTCTATTTTAGAACTAAAGTGTAATGTTGAGATGTAACTCAAGTCTCAAGTCTAGTTCTTTTTCGAACTAAAGTGTAATGTTGAATTGTAACTGAGGTCTCAAGTCTAGTTCTATTTTTGAACTAAAGCATACCAGTCTCAAGTCTAGTTCTAAGTTTGAACTAAAGTATGAAGTTGAGTTATGATTAACTCATGCAAACATGTTAATATTTCGAGTCTCTCCTCTTCTCCTCTTCAGCCTATATAAGCAGAGGTCAACCCCTCTCTTCAATACAATTTTGATATGCAGGTTAAGGGTGAAGCAATAGAGGATCATATCAATGATAAAGAGGCAACATACCAAAGCAACACATCAGTGTTGTATATCAACAATAGAAGCAACATATCAAAGGTGTATTTCAGCAAGGTCTCTTAGGTCTTTGTCAGGTCAAAGTCATCTTGGCAAGCTCTTTAAGAGCAGAACATTCATGGCGGATATTTGTAAGTGATCTTACATTATTAATGCAATAAAGGAATATCGTTTGTTGGGGTTTTCCTCCCTGTACAGGGTTTCCCCGGGGTATATGTGTTGTTGATGTGCATGCTTACTCATCTACATAGTTTTTGTTATTCGATTATGATTTGGTATCGTTGAAGTGTATTACACTGGAATCAAAGTGTTAAAGAAAATAAAAGAATTAATCCGCATAAGAAATCAAGCTCATAATTTAACAATATTGTGGAAAAAATTCCCGCTATTTGTTCAGAATATCGTTTCGTCCCGGACACAACTATCAACCAACTTGCACAGAGCAATGACACTTACCTAATCAGAACCATTGGTGCAGTTGTCACACTCGCGAGAAAACTTGGCTCGCAACACATTATCCATATAAAAGATGGAGAGTCGGATAATAACAAGGCAATGGTACCGTTCTTCATATCCAGTTTTGTCCTTTACTTTCACATGTCCATGTATCTCGGTCATGTTACACAACTATTGCATTGTTCCATGTTGCAGCTGCAATTGTTCGACACCTAGTCAAATTTGTTTTCCTCAATGGAGCAACAATTGCATAAAGGGCAATTTCCACTTATGCTCTTCAAAAATATAACAAAGAAAAGAGATGTTAAAGAAAGGATCTTTCGCACAACCCAAGCAACATTTGTAACAAAATTGCAAACAAACATAGTACATGATCTCAAGAAACTAACTATCTCTACAACTGTTGTGCGTATACATCTACAATTTCATCCTCGCTTTCCTCATACAAATTGCCTTCACCAATTTTCTACAGTTTTTCTTTTTTTGTTGTGTAGTTGTATATTATATTGTTCAATATATTAATTGTTATGCTCATGTGCCCAAGTTGAGGGTGTTTTGGTTGCAGCGAATGCGTACTCGACCCCCTTTGAGCATGTATGTGCCAAATGCAACTTTACTGCTTCTTCTACTTTCATAAATGACAATAGAATTGATTGTCTACGGTGCAGTTAAAAAATACCTTACATATATAGACATTGCCTCAATGCTGCCATCTGAACCATGGGAACACAATCGTACATTGTACAATTAGACAACATTTGTTACAAGATGTGCTTCCTGGGTTAGTAGAATTTCCATATGAAGTATACCTACAGAAAAAAGGGAAACAGTGTCTATATGATGCGCGACTTTCGGATACATAGCAAATTTACCTTAAATGAGGACAATGCAATACTGCATATCGGCTGAATAAAATAATAATAATAATAATAAAATAAAATAAAAAAGAGAAAAAAATGATATCAAGCTTTCGCAGGAAACGAAAAAATCTCATGTGTGCCTGTAATTTTTCTTCAATACCCAAATGGATGTTCGTCGGACTCGAGTTCTTCTGAGTTTACATCTATGGCTGTAAATTTTTCTTTCTAGAGATTCTGTCTCTTTTTGTGCACTTGAAAAAACAAGGAGAATCTAACTACAAATCAAATCGTTGTTGCTATTTTGATTTTTTTTGCATCTCCCAGTAAGAATTTTGCATATTTGTTGGGGTGTCCAAATGAAAAAAAAATGGTGGCTAGTTGTAGATTTGTTGGAGGAGTCTGCACCTTTTTGGGTGCCCAAATTGGAAAAATGTTTTCCAACTATATAGCCATGGCAAAAAATTTTCATTTTTTGGGTACCCAAACAAAAAAGAAGATGATCTCCAACTATACATTTATGGTATGATATTCACATTTTCTCGATGCCCTAATTGAAAAAAAAAGGGCTCAACATGGATTCAAGCATGAGCTTGAGATCTTCATAACTCGCTATAGAGATTGGGGAGTTCGGGCATTGGAATTCATACAGGCAGGTGCATTTATTGCTTATGTACAAGTGCATAAGATTGTTCAGTCCAGAAATGGGAAGCATGAGGACAAACCCCATACAAAGTATCCAACTATAAATAACTTAGGGCCATCCTTTGAATAGTCGAAATGGCTTGCTCCTCTGAGCAAAACCACCAGACATTTCCAATAATATAGGAAATTTGGCATTGTTAAAACCGGTAGTGATAGAACATGGCACTATCAGAAGAAAATGTCCATAGTGATCTTGTTTCATGGTAAAATAGTAATCAACAAGTTTCTTGTTCCCCATTCGGGGGTTTGGTTATAGCTGGGATACAATGGTGAAGCCCCGTTAGTTTTGTGTTGTCTTGTGTTTGGCAGACTTTTGTTCAAATCTCATGGCCTCAATTATTTTCTCATGGGAACATATGCTAGATGTAAGAGAAAACCAATGCCACGCATTATATATATATATATATATATATATATATATATATATATATATATATATATAATGCGTACTACTCTATGGACCCTTGTGGGATCCCACTTAGCACCTTCTGTGTTCATGCGTTGCCTTGTGCCTCAACTTTCAATACATTTGGTGTTTACTTGGCTCTTGGTTGTATGCTTCGTTATGAAAAATTAATGATACATTCATGATCTTGGCGGTTTTTCTATGATCTTAAAGAATATACAGGACTTGCTTTGCCTTTTAATATAAGCTCTCTAACCCAAATGTAGTATGTGGCTCATTTTAGCACTTTCCCTTGATCGTTGAACTTAGCCAATTTCATCTCCAGGAATATTTTGAAATAAAAGGATATATACTATGTGAAGTCCAATGGAACTATCATATCAACCACAGAACATTAAAATTCAATTTCGTCTTAAAATTCAAATCCATCGTTGTTATACTTACGGTGAAGTTGACAGTACAATAATTTTACTTAAACATCCCAAAATTGATTTTCTTATGGATTTTCGATGCTTCTCTTATACAAACACATCCTGGAAACTATAAGCATGACTCACATTATCTATTCCTTGATTGAAGAGCATGTTCACTTGTTTAATGCACTTCATAGTCACTGTTAAGACCATCAATGGGGCTTTCTTACACCAATTCTCGCTTCTGAAAATTGCCATCCCCTTTCTTTTTGCCCTCTACTTTCCCTTTCTGGTTACTTAGTCATTTTTTGGAAAATGTCTAGGTGCAGGGGTTGGCGGATTCACGTCTTCATATTTCCACTGATACTTTTATGTCACAAGTCCGACCGACCACTTCCCCATTTTATATTCAACAAACTTTTTGGATCGCGGGTTCCCGAGTAGGCGGTCTCAACATTGCGTTTCCATTTTTTTGCCCCCTGCAAACAACACCCGGACTTCCCCGATCTACAAATTGGCAACCAAAATCCTCCTTCTTTTTCTCATTTACTTTCCCTTTCTGGTTACTTAGTCATTTTTCCGAATGTCTCATGCTTTTATATACAACACCCGAAGTTCCGCAATATATAAATTGAACATCGAAGTCTGTCATTGTCCATTGTTTCGTGTTACACATTTTGTAATCAAAAGTTTGGATACATACAATTTGACCATTGGGCCTCACATCTCCTGAGTAGAACTTGTGGACCTGTTTTCAAGTTCGTCAATATTCCCTGTTCCGATTATGTCTCATGCTTTTATATCATGAGTCCGACCAACCCCTTACCCATTTCATACTTGGCCACTATTACCATCGTCGGCTCATGGCCAGGCTTGCTCAACATTGCGCTTCCATTGTTTTTCTACCTACAAACAACACCTGAAATTTCGCGATGTACAAATTGACCACCGAAATCCGTTATTGTGCTATGTTCCATGTTACACATTTTGCAGTCAAAAGTTTGGAGACATACAATTTGACCATCGGCCCCTCACCTCTCCTAAGTATAACTTGTGACCCTATTTTGAAGTTCAGGCGACCTCTTTCCATACTTGGCCATTTCTTGGAATCTCTTTCACGAGTTGGTGGGTTGACAAAATGTGCAATGCCTAATTGCTCTTTGCCATCCCCGCCACCTTCACACTTCCTTCTAGATATGCAATTATTAAGCTTTAATGCTCATAGCTCATCGTGCAGGAACCATTAAGATTGTCATTAATTTTCGAAAGGCTAGAGAAGATTTGTCATTAATACGAATTAAACCAAGATTTGCGGAGGGTTGTGTTATCCTTTCCAAGTGTTCATTTCAAGAAGCATGCAATCTCTTTCGCATGTCGTCTGGTTGGCGCCTTTACGAAAACTCTAATCCTTAATCGCTCTTCGTCGTAATTGCCACCTTTGCACTTTCTTCTAAATATGCAATTAGTAAGGTTTAATGGTAACAACTCATTACGCATGAACTGTGGAGATTGTCATTGATCAACAAAAGGCTCGAGGAGATCTTCCATTGATACGCATTAAACCAAGATTTGCGGAGGGTTATATTATCCCTTCAAAATTTTCATTTCAAACATCATCTGGAGAAAATAGAAATTATTGTTAACTTATGGCAACAATTCGACAACAGTTATGTGCAAATACAATAAACACCTTCGAGCATGATGATCAGAGGTTCCAATACTCTAGGGCATATTCTTACTACTCATCTCCCTCCGCCCAGGAGAAAAAAAGGAGATGGTCCCTTGGTGCACCAAGAGATATATTTCAAGCCAAATAATTCCAAGGCAACCCCACCTGCTTAGACAACCTGCCCACCTGCATTGATGGCTGGCACAGAGGTTGATGCGGTCAATTTCGAGCTGGAAGAAGATGATCTGATGGACGATGATACGACAATGGATGATGGCAATGCAGAAGTTGTTCCCACTCCTGCGCCCAAATTGAAATCAACCATAATGGGGGGCACTTCCCGGCTCCTTGATGGCGGCCTTGACAAGACCAAAAGAAAGGGTTTCAGAAAAGAAACCGACGCTAAATGCAATAGTCCCTTTGCAGCTCGAGAGTAGGAATTCTAGAGGTCCAAATTAGTCTGTTCTGGGCGAAAGTCTTTCACTGTAAGGAAATGGTCTCTTGATGCTCCCAGAGATATATTTCAAGCCAAATAATTATTCAATTGTGGGACCACTCTCCTATTCTCTCGATATATAATTAACATATCAGGGATGAGGACCAAAACTTCCACTTGTGCAAGGCATATTCTTACTACTCATTTCCTTCCGCCCAAAATGGACTAATTTGGGCCTCTGGAATTTCTCGTGCAACCTGTGTCCCTGAAGTCTTCGACTGTGAGGAGGTAGTCTCTGTGTGTCCTAACTTTCAGTTTCGGGCTCTTCCGCTTGCCCTGCAACATTTTTCATCTTCTTCCTCACAGGAATCTTATGAGAACTATCAATTTTACCGCGAGGATGGGTTCTTATGTCCTCCTGCTTTTGAAAAATTATGGGTTTCTTTCTTGCTAGGGTGCTCCATTGGAGCGATGCTACGGGATGTCGTGCTCTTCGTAGTGGCGGTCGCGGATTGGAAACTCTTCTCGTCGAGGCCTTTTCCCCGTTATTTGTACAATTGAGTGGTGCAATGCAATGTCTCCAGGTCACCAGCGCCAGGAACAGAAGTGTTGTTCACTTGCTTCAAGCCAAGGAATTATTCCACTGCGGAACCACTCTCATGTTTCTTTGTCGCCTCGGGTCTTCCGCAAGATATTGAGATTGCGACAACGAACATTGACCTTTCGAGGAGAAGACTGCAAGGACTTCCT
Organism: Picea mariana; assembly: GCA_032191745.1. Classification (NCBI taxonomy): domain Eukaryota; kingdom Viridiplantae; phylum Streptophyta; class Pinopsida; order Pinales; family Pinaceae; genus Picea; species Picea mariana. The sequence continues at coordinate 1,146,871 of JASDQU010099828.1, forward strand.
AAAAAAATTCATGGTAATCAGTTTTGTATGCACGTTGAAGAGCATCTCGATGGCTCCTACATGTTGTCCCACTAGAGGAACAACACAAAATTGTATGCATGTTTTTTTTTTTTTGTAGATCTTGTACCTGTGTTTATGACAA
>JASDQU010099828.1:1147267-1176721 GCA_032191745.1 Picea mariana
TAAAAATTATATGACAATGCATTGTGTCGATCCCATCAGGCTTCTATAGAAACAAAAAAGAATTTCAGACAGTTTCAAACCAACATTCAATTCTATTCGTAATGTAGATAGAACATAACAAAGATTAAATCACGATACGGCAGCAAGGGCCCCGCCCTAGAAATTTCGTTTTCATCTCAACCTTGCTAAGCAAATAATTTCTTATTTCCCTTTCGCTTCCTTGATTCCTTTACTCCAAAAGAGAACATTTTATTAGTTGTCCATCCCCTGGCTCTATTTGAGCACTTTTTACTTTATTAATGAAATTACCAAATTTCTTGTTCGCGAATAAAAAAAAAAAAAAAAACTGATCTATGGTGGTTGTAGTCAAATGGGACTATGAAATCAACTACAATATTAAAATTCAAGATTGTCATTGTTGTTTCTAGACATGCAATTATTAAGCTTTAATGCTAACAACCCATCATGCAAGAAGTTTAATACTTAAGTTAATATGTCAAAGTCATGGAAGAATGCATCAAGAACACAATTACTCCCACAAGTTGCAATAAAAACTAATCTTCAACAAAGCATTTGCTCACACCGCTTTTAATGGCAATAGCACAATAGAAAATGAGTAAGTGGATAAAATATTGGACTAGAAAATGATGGTTTTACAACAATGGGGCTTGTTTGAGACCAATTCCCACTTACGAAAATTGCCCTCCGCTTTTTTATTTTCCCACTCTTTTATCCCCTTCTTTTCCCTCTTCTATACTTAACCAAATTCCCCTTTCTTTTTCCTCTATAGTTTCCCTTTCTGGTTACTTAATTGTTTTTTCCAAAAATGTCTTGTTGCGCGGGTTGGTGGATTCACAGGTTCACATTTTTATTCATGCTTTTATATCGCGATTCCGACCGAGCGCTTCCCCTTTCCATACCTAGCCAATTTTTTGATCGCGGGTTCCTGCCCAGGTGGTCTCTAAATTGCACTTCCATTGTTCTGTGACCTGTAAACAACACTCCAGCTTCTGCGATATGCAAATTTACTTCCGGACTCCCACATCATCCCCTCTTTTGTGTTACACATTTGCACTGAAATGTTCTGATACATACAATTTGACTGGTGGGGCCTCACGTCTCCTCAGGAACCCTTGTCACCCTATTTTGAAGCCCGTCCGACTGCTTTCCACACTTGCCCATTTCTTGGAATCTCTTTCGCGGATCATCGGGTTGGCGGGTTCAGGAAATTTCCAATTCCTAGTCGATGTTTCTTGTGCTCGCCACCTTCACACTTCTTTCCAAGTATATGCAATAAGTATACAAATTCTCTAGAAACATGCATAAAAGATCTTTCCAGGAAACGAGATATCTATTACAGATTTGAATATATTAGCCCTTCTTTTCCCTCTTCTAGACTTAACCAAATTCATGTTTCTCTTTCCCCTCTACTTTCTCTTTCTCGTTACTTAGTCGTTTTTCTGAAAACGTCTAGCTGTGAGGGTTGGTTGACTCACGGGTTCACATTTCCAGTCGTGATTTTGTATCGCGACTCCAACCAACCGCTTCCCCATTTCATACCTAGCCACTTTTTCGATCGCGGATTCCAGGGCATGCGGGCTCTAGATTGCACTTCCATTGTTCCGTGACCTACAAACAACACCCTGACTTCCATGATATACAAATTTACAACCGGACTCTCGCATCATACCCTCTTCTGTGTTACACAGTTTGCACTCAAAATTTTTGAGACCTACAATTTGATCGTTGGGTCCTCACGTCTCTCATGGAACTATTGTCACCCCATTTTGAAGCTCGTCTGCCCACTTTCCATACTTCGCCATTTCTTCAAATCTCTTTCGCGGATCGTCAGGTTGGCAGGTTCACGAAATATCCAATTCCTAATCGTTGTTTCATGTGCCCACCACCTTCGCACTTCTTTCCAAGTATGCAATAACTGAGGTTTAATGCTGACATCTCACCATGCCTCGAGGAGACCATCATAATAACTGTCCCTACACAACTTGTCCAGAAACATGCAGAAAATATCCTGCAGGTAATGGGATATCTATTACAAATATTAATATATTAGCGAAAACGAATTCCACCGACCATTTCCCTATTCCATACTTACCAACTTTTTCACTTGCGGGTTCCCAGACAGGCGGGTTCAAGATTGCTCTTGCATTGTTCTGTGACCTGTAAACAACACCTGGAATTCCGCGATATACATACAAAAAAGATCTTTCCAAGTAATGGGATATCTATTACAAATTTCAATATATTAGCAAAAACGAGTCTGATCAATTGTTTCCCTATTACAAATTTCAATATATTAGCAAAAACGAGTCTGATCGATATACTTCTTCGATTGCGGGTTCTTGGACAGGAGGGCTCAAGATTGCCCTTCCATTGTTCTGCGACCTGAAAACAACACCCAAAATTCCGCAAATATACAAATCGGCCGCTGGACTGCCCCATCATGCATTCTTCCCTTTTACGCCTTTTGCAGTCAAAATTTTCGAGACATACAATTTGACTGTCGGACCCTTACCTCTCCTGAGAATCCCCTGTAACCCTATTTTGAAACCCGTCCGACCGCTTTTCATACTTGGCCATTCCTTACTTTCTCTTCCCCGTCCCCGTCACCTTCACACTTGTTTATAATAAAAAAATGTTTATAAACACACACACACACACACATATTATAAATACATATAATTTGACCGTCGGGCGTTCACCTCTCTTCCGTATCCCTTGCAACCCTACATTCAAGCCCGTCTGACCACTTTTCATATATATATATATATATATATAAGAGTCTTATTTATAACAAAAAAGATTGTTTATAAAAACATTATTATTATTATTATTATATATATAAGTTCTTATTTCTAAGTATGCAATTAGTAAGATTTAATGCTAAACCAAGATTTGAGGAGATCTCCCATTAATACACATTAAACCAAGATTTCCGGAGAGTTATATTATCCCTTTCGAGTGTTAATTTCAAACATCACGGAATGTCGTTCGCGCGTCGTCGAGTTGGCCCATTCACAAAATCTTCAATCCTTGATTCCTAAAATGAGTCTGACCGACCGTTTCCCTATTCCATACTTAGCCACTTTCTCGAAATTCCACAAATACACAAACCGACCATTGAACTGCCCCATCATGCCCTCTTCCGTTTCACACGTTTTGCACTAAAAAAATTTGAGACATACAATTTGAGCGTCAGACACTCACCTCTCATGAGTATCCCCTGTAACCCTATTTTGAAGCCTGTCCGATCGTTGTTCATACTTGGCCATTCCTTACTTGCTCTTCCCTGTCACCTTCACACTTGTTTATATATATATATATATATATAAGGTCTTATTTCTAAATATGCAATTAGTGAGATTTAATGCTAACAACTCATCATGCAGGAACCATATAGATTGTCATTGATGAGTGAAAGACTCAAGGATATCTCCCATTAATACACATTAAACCAAGATTTGCAGAGGGTTATATTATCCCTTCCGAGTGTTAATTTCAAACATTATGGAATGTTGTTTGCACGTTGTCGGGTTGGTGCGTTCACGAAACCTCCAATCCTTAATTTCTCTCCGCCGTACCCGCCACCTTCGCACTTCTAGTATGCAATAAGTAAGCTTTATTGCTATCAACTCATCATGCAACACCCATAGAGATTGTCATTAATGAACGAAAGGCTCGAGGAGATTTCTCATTCACATGCATTGAACCAACATTTGTAGAGGGTTATATTATCCCCTCCAACTGTTCATTTCAAGCATTGTCTGGAGAAAACAGATGTTCTCATAAACTTATGGCACCACCTCAACAACAGTTATGTGGAGATACAATGAACATATTCGGGCGCGAGGACTAGAACTTCCAGTGGTCCAGGGCATATTCTTACTACTCATCCCCTTTTGCCCAGAACGAAATAATTTGGACCTCTAGGATTGCTTGTGTAGGCTGTGTCCTTGAAGTTTTTTACTGTAAGGAGTTGGTCTCTCGGTGCACCGATAAATATATTTCAGGCCAAAGAATTATTCCACTGCGAGACCACTCTTTTGTTTCTTTGTCACTTTAGGTCTTCTGTCAGATATTAAGATTGTCAGAGCCAACATTGATGTTTAGAGGAGAAGACTCCAAGCAGTTCCTAAGAAATCATAATAACGGGTTGGACCTCTTGCCCGGGTTCCCGAAAGACTCGATGGCAGTTCCTGAAGATATCACAAACTTGCAGGTTAGTTCATTTAGAAATCCATTCCGAGAAATTGCTTGGTTGTTTACAAGAATAATGAGACAAGAATCCACAACAACTATTTCCCGCATGGTTCTTTATATTTTGTATTTCACATTCAACGAACAAGCCATTTTTTATTGGGGGAAGCTAATTTCCCATGAAATTTGTTCCCAATTGTCAAGCTTCAAAAAGGAGAAGAAATTTTATATGTCATCCTACTTGGTTTTCGCGATAGCACATTAATGTTAGTTTCCAAAATTGTCTCTGTCCAAGAAGTTGAACTGGGAATTCAACCCAGTAACCTTTTGGTACGAGGCCTTGTGGAAACACAAGGCCTCCCACTGTTTTTATGAGGTTTTTAATGACTTTGTCTCTATTTTCAAAGTTTTATTATTAGAAGAAGATGCTCCTCGCATATTTGACCAGGCAACCAAGTTTTTGGACAGGAAGGATTTTTGGTTCCAAGGAAAAACCTTCTCTCCTTCCATGTCACATTACAGATATAATGTTTGTTACAAAATAGCAAGGCAATACAACTATTGGTTGCATCTATTCCATGAGAAGAGAAAAACATAGTTCTTTCCTCTGCCTTAGAATGTCGGGGACTTCGTGTTGAGGAACGTCAACAAAATTGACGAATTCGCATTCCATTTCAACAACTTGAACCTAAGATATGCTGAAAGGCCAAGAGGGTTTGACCCTAATCAAATTATTTTAGAACATTTACTTACAGTTGGCTTCGACAATTCTTTTTTCCAGAGACACTTGAGCGAAAACAGAGACACTGACGAAAACACTCCTGCTTCTGATGCCGACAACCTAGACACATTGCAAAGCACCATTGAATTGTACAAGCAACAGGGAAAAGGCCCCGGTGAGAAGAGTGTTCAATCGCCGGATAACACTCCCAAAAGTACGATATCCTAGAGCATCGCTCCAACGACCCACCACAGTAAGAAAGAAAACCAAAATTCTTCAAACGAAGGAGGAGATAACAACCCTCCTCACCCTAAAATTGATAGTTCTCACAAGCTTAACGTGGAGAAGAAGAGAAAAAAAGTTGTAGGGCAGGCGAAAGAGCCCGAAATTGAGAGTGAGAACATGGAACTTGAGAATGATTTGGATAGCGTATTATGCAACCTTGATCAACCCGGAGATGCGATCCAGCATAGTCGCCCAATGGACATAGCTGATACCAAAATTTTTGATGAAGATGAATCATTCGTATTCCAGAGTGTTGTTTTTGACAACGAGTCTAAAAAATTAATTATTGAAAAGAGAGATGTAAAAAATAAGAAAGAGAAATCTAGTTCAGAGGTTAACCTAGCGAACATGCGGCCATCCCAAATCTCTTGACTTCACAGAGAAACCAAAGATGCTCTTGATGATTCCATTGGAGGCATTGAGGCCGCGAATGCCAGACTGAAGGACCGAGTCAAGGAATTGGAGGAAGCTTTGATTCATATGCCATTCCTTGCCAGTCCTTTAGCAATAGCCATGCCTGCCACCCCTGCAGCCAAGTTAAAAGGATCCTCCAGCCTCCTTGCATCGTGTAGAGGATATGTGGAGAATAATATCAAGAAAAGAATGGAACTGATTATTGAGGCCTAGGAAACATCACAAAGTATGGCTTCCCTTGGAACGAGGGCACATACATTGCTTGAACATTTGCAGGCGGATTTAAAAAATGAAGAATGTTTCTATTTAGACACGATCCTCCCTTTTGGCACCCATGTCAACATCACGACATAAACAAGAAGAAGACAACAAGATCTCCCCTCCAAAAACCAGATCACTCAATTAAATGCATGCTGGAAAGAGAAAGTGAAGAACTTGCATCTCATTGTTCAATCACGTGAACAAGCCATATCAAAAAAAAAAAAATTATTCACAAAGCTGACCAAAATAGACTTAGCCGGAAGGACAAACGAGGTCCTAGACCCCAAGTTAATCGTCAACTCCTTGCCCCTAACTAAGCAAGCCTTCAATAAACACGTTGATATATTTAAGGCGTTGTCTTTAGAAAAGTTTTACAACATCCTTGAATATGGTGAAGATGACGTGGACAATTGGCTAGTTGAGTATTCAGTACAAAATGAAGAAATTGATTAGGTTCTGCGTAATCTTTATATCGATCTAAGGGGATTAGAAAATGAGCTTTTCAACATAAAAATCGGGAATGAGATCAACGTCGCCCCCTTGAGAAGCTACATTGAAGAATGGGTCGAAAGGAAATTGAAACAGGTCGTTGACGAAAGGCAACAGACAATTGGCACGATTTCAGTAGCCTTCGACGACAACAATAAAAAGGCATCAACAAGGAAATAACAAAAATGGTGAAATATACCACCATTGTAAGTCTATACTGATCACATCCTGCTTTGTTTATCAATCCAGTTATTCCACCTTTTTAAATAGAAATGTCTAGCCAAAGACTGATACCTTCCAATTTCTTCTTTTCAGGTATTACACTCTACCGTCACCCACTTCTTCTTTCCACGGTCCTATTTCTTGTACATATTTCTCTTATGGTCCGTGGGAGCTCCAATCCCAGTTAATCTATTATACTTATACTTTGTGTCAAAATATACATACAAAGTTGTTTTCAAATTACTCAAAGCAAGGTGGTTTGTGTTTAAAATTAATAATTATTAGTCCACCATACTTATACTTTGTGTCAAAATATACATACAAAGGTGCTTAAAACTAGTTCAAGTGTATAATAAGTACAATAATTACTATTTTCCATTTTAGGATTTTTATGTACACTAATATAATTTCTATTTTTTTGTTTGGATTTCTCAATCTCCATATCATACTCTACTTTTTTTTTTAAATCACAATTTTAAAATACATACAAGTACAAAGTTGAAACATCTCTAAAAGTTAGATATAAATAGCTTTGTTGTCAATTTCACTTGTTATCTTCATCTTCATACCTCTCATAGGCCTGAATTATTAATTACTATTTACACTATGTTTCTATTTACCCTTTCCGGGGTGGCGGTGGGGATGAACTTAGTGATAATTGCTTATAAATCCATGGTAAATAGGCAGTTCAAATTTGCTCGCATAGTTTGTGTGGGAAAATGGAGGAAGTGTTGATTGGAGATCAAATTTGGGACTTAAAATCAGATCACAAGCCAATATATTTAAGTCAAAAACTCAGTGTGTCCAACAAAATCCTCCAAATGGCAGAATTCTTTTGACTCCGGAGAATTGTAATACCTTCAAAAAAACATTAGAGAGGCTCTTTGAGAAGGAGGAAATCTCATTTCATGGCCTTCATAGTTACGGATTAACACATTTAATTCAAAGCGCACTTGCTGAGTTCAAAAGAGCAAAAATTAAGAGGTCTGAAACAAATTGTTTTCCGGTTAATGCTTGGTTTGACGAGGAATGCAAAAAGGCAAGGAGAAGGTGGAAGGAATCAGACAAGGATAACATAAAGCTCAAAGCTTACAAGCAGATAGTAAGAAAGAAAAAGGCTGATTTCATGGCTTCGAGGAGAGAAGAACTAATATTCCTTGGGAAAAATAACCGCAAACTATTCTGGAAAGAGCTCCAATTGAAAAAGGTGCAAACTGAAAACAACATTACAACTTCTAAATGGTTCGACTATGCAAGACAACTGTATGAGCAAGATCCCAAGGTTGACCCTCCTCCCTTGGTCAACACATACACAAAACTCTTCACGGTGCAAGAGGTAGAGATGGGTATCAAGAGCTTGGGTGTTGGAAAAACAAAAGATTTAGATGAACTCCAAGAAGAGTATCTAAAGTGGGGCTTAAAAATTCTTCCACCTTAGATCACAAAATTTTCAACAACATCATACAGCAGGGGTTCCCCACAGATTGGACAACTAGTATGGCAATACCTCTTTTCAAGAGTGGTGACGTCAATAATCCCTCCAATTATAGAACCATAATGATAAACCCCTTGTTTGCAAAGTTATTTGGCAGCATGTTAGAAAAGAAAATCAATAAGTGGGCAGAAGAAAGAGATAAACGTGCTAAAGGGAAAGCAGGTTTTAGACCTAAACACTCCACAGTTGATCATTGCATAACTTTAAGGCACATCATTGAAAAAGTTTGGGAAAAAAATGAAGAAGTTTTTTGCTGCTTTGTTGATTTCATAAAAGCCTTTGACACGATTCCTAGAGATAAGATTTGGGGCAGAATGGAGGAACTCAGGGTTCCCAGGCATTTGAGAGCAACTGTGCATAGGCTGTATGAAGAGGTGAAAGTCATTTATGAAAGTTGTAGAAGCGATATCGGGGTCAAGCAAGGTTGCCCATTGTCTCCTACCCTTTTTGGGTTATATATTGACAATCTTGAAGAGTGGCTAAATCCGCAAGGGGGTGACGGTATCCATTTGAGCAAGTTCGTTATAAGGATTCCTTTATACGCAGATGACGTTGTATTGATTGCTAAATCGACTCTTGGTTTGCAAGAGCACTTATGTTCCTTTGAACATTTTTGTAGAAGGGTGGGGATGCAAGTCAATATTAGTAAAACGAAAGTAGTGGTTTTCTCTAACAAAAGAAAGCATAACCAACATAAATTCTACTTTGAAGGCAACATTCTGGAAGAAGTTGCAGACTACAAATACCTTGGAATTGACTTCAACATAAATTTAAGTTGGGATGGTTGTAGAAAGAAAATAACTTTAGGGGGTTGGAAAGTATTTTATGCTTTTCAAAACAGGTGTAGAGAGGCAGAGCTGAGGGACTGGAAAACCACTCTAACTCTTTTTGGGCTTCTAGTGATTCCAGTGATTCTCTACGGTTGTGAACTGTGGACCAGCAACACAACCGAGATGCAGTGGAAACAAATTGAGAAAATTCAGAAGCGTTTGATTACAAACAAATTCAAAATTAAAAAGTGCAGTCCCTTATGCTATCCTGTTAAATGAAACAGGGGTTGCTCCTATTGAAGCAATTGCTATGGTGCGAGTCACAAGGTATTTGAAAAAAATTGAGCAAATGGAAGAGGGTAGATGGCCTAAGGTTGTGTTTAGTGACAGATTATGCAAAAGAAATAAGACTTGGATGTGGCAAAATAACAAATGGTTTAGTAAATGGGGCATTTGCTTGGGCATGTGTCCTACAAACAATAAGGAGATACAAACTTTTGTTATGGTTAAGTTCCACAAATGTACTTGGGAGAAAGAGCTAGGGAGAAAGAAGAAGTACTACATTGAAGAGTTTAACCCCACTCATAACCATCAACAAAAGGCGTACATAGGGGCCAATATTTCTTGGAGATCTAAAATTCTTATTGCTCAATTAAGGACTAATTCTCATCAACTTCGTTGTGAAACAGGGTGCTAGAAAAGGCCAAAAGAAATGTGGGAGGAAAGATTATGTATTTTGTGTTCTTCCGGAAAAGTGGAAACAAAAAAACATTTCATTTTAGAATGTGAAGCCTTAAAAGACAGCAGGGAAAATTATGCAGGGATTCTGGCAGCTAGTTCTTGGGATAATCTATTCAGCGAAGAGTTTGTCGAGAAACTGGGAGAGTTTATTGTAAAACTTCACAGGAAAAGGCCCGAATACAAAAGCTAGATGAAAAAACAATCAGTCCCATAGACTAAAAATAGGACTAAAAATAGCCTCGTGGACGTTTAAAATATTTTCTTTTCTTTCATAGGGACGACGTTTCATTAATTTTTGTCCAACCAACGCTCCTCCGTGTGCCGTAAGGTACCGTCGAAGTATGCGCATACTTTTTCACTAGACGACACACAACATTTTGCTCTTGGGGAATTCACAAAACGAAATATAACACATTTGCTCGCTCACCCTTCTGTTTTTGGGAATTCATAATGAATTCATTCATTCGCAGAATATTTTTATCAGCTTAATCTATGCGTTTGCGCTTACGTGTGTAAGGCCACTGCTACTACAAAATTAAGGTGTGTATGTCTGCCTGCATATTCCATCTAGAGGTCACCTGTATCTCTTTTACTCGAAACAACACGACATTTGAACATGCCACCAGCAAAGCATTAAGACACCACTCCAGTTCCCTTCAACCCTAGTTTATTTTAAGTTCCACCTTCCCGTGTTAGTGCCGCACTAGCAGACACCAGGTTGCTGTGTGTGATTCCTGGTAGCCACGTTGTGGTGACATGGTGGGGTTTGGGGCTCCAACTTCATGGCGTTTTCCACAATTTTGATGCTATGACTCTGAGGTGAAGTATTTCAGTGTCTCAAGTAGTTCTGTTGGTCTAATTGTTTGCTGTTTGAATCTATAGTGTTTTTGAATGTTTCTGGTGGTACTGCGATTATAGATTATTTGGTTTTCATATTTAAAGTATGAAGCTTCTATTAGGCTGACCTGGTTCATTGGATTCCATATGTACTGTGTTTAAGTTGGTTATGCTCGTTGGATCTATCTCAATCCTGGGGTGCATAGTAGCGAAATTTGTTCAAAATAAAAAAGGTACCATCAAACTGCTTGCTTGAATTCATTTTTGAGGACTTTAAATAACATGTTGGGAGGAAGGAGGAGGATGAGGTTTCCTATCCAAAGCAGCCTTTCACTGGATAACTACTATAGCCCTTCTGCTACTCAAGTTGCCTGGTGAAGAAATAAACTTCCTTGACAAGCAAATATTCTTCGAGTTTCTTCCTCCCCACTTTTTCAAAGCAGCGTTGAATTTGGAAACAGAACCATTTCTGACAAAGAAATGGTAGTGGCAAAGTAAAAATTTGAATCTGTTTTCATAAAAGAGAATTCACGCAAGAAAAAGAATTGCACAAAAAAGAGATTTGCAGAGGAAGAAAGAATAAGAGAGACATCTTAACCCACCATTCCATTAAATGGATTGCCACACAAAATGTTTATGATTACAAGTAAATATACATTTCATGAAAATTTTGGGTTCTCCACCCACTTACTATCTTTGGTGGGATTCCTCCATGCTAAGTGTTGATTCCCATATGGCATATTCTTATACATTTCTTACATTTTCTCTGACACCTCTCTTAAACACTATGACTCTTCACATTATTGATTCCTCTACATGGCATATCGCCATCATCTATAGCCCATGATGATCCCGAGATTGAGATGGAAAACTATCATAGGAATTACAAAATTATTATGCCAAAAAAAAAGGAAAGATGCTCTATTACATATAGTAATATCCCAAGTAATGATTATCAACTAACATCCCCCTCAATGTTTACTTGGGGAAAAAAGACAAGAGAAGATTGCAACACAAAATCACCCCCCCCATAATGACAACTTCCTCGGGTCCCAATTAGTCTCTAAATGTGATGAACTTGGCTTTAGTCAAGGTCTTTTTAAAAATGTTGGCAGTTTGATTTTCTGAACTGCAATACTCCAGCCAAACAATTGAGTCCTCTATGAGGGTTGAATGCACCTCAACATTTTTGGTGCATTCATGAAAAACACGATTCTTAGCCAACTAGATAACACTTTTGATTATTACATTTTACATTTGTGGGTTGTTGTTGTGGCAAACCCAACTTGCCAAGGACCATATGAATCCAAACAACTTCTTGACCAGTGGTAATTGCACCATTATAATCTTCCTCAGTTGTAGAAAGTGAAATTAGTGGTATGTTTCTTACTTTGCCATGCTTTTGCTTCAGAGCCCAAGTGCTGATAAAGACAACCAGAAGTGGACTTCCTATCATCCACATCACTTGCCCAATTGGAGTCAGTGTTCCCAATCAAAGGTCTGCAGTAAACTTAATGCCAAGTGAATAGGTACCCTTAACATATCCCAAAATTTTCTTAGCTACTTTCCAATAGGGAATTCTCGGATCTTGCATGAATCAGGAAAACAAGAGAATGATAAAAGTAATATCTGGATGAATGAATCAATTAAATAAGACTTCCAACCAATTGCTGGTATAAGGTAGGATCAATTCTCTCGGCGTCACAGTGGGAAGTCAACTTATTTCCTGGCTCAAAAGGCGTAGAAGAAGGTTTGCACTCCTCCACCTTGAACCTTTTTACTAGGTCTAAAGCATATTTGGTTCAAGACAAATTCTTTTCTCCTATTTGCGAAACTTGCATGCCAGGAAAGTAATGCAGCATCGCCCAAGATTGTCATGTCAAAAATATTTTTCAAACTTTTTTTTGAAACATGAATAAAAAAGCGATTGCAGTCAGTGACGATGAGGTCAGCGACATACAACACAACAACCAAAATCATTCCATCAATATGTTGTGTAAAGAGAGAGATTAGGATCAAAATCATTGTGGACAAAACCATGGTTCAAAAAATATTTATCATTTTTTTCATAGCAAGCTTGAGGAGTTTGCTTGAGTGTAATATCCCCAATGCTTACTAGGCTAGGAGATTATGTTTTCTGTCCAATAGTGCTGTTTCTCTTTGTGTGATTTTGTCAAATACTTGCATTCATATGTCTTTTTATGCTACAAGCTGATTGATAACTTTCTACAAACAGTTTGCATGTGTTCTACTAGTGATCATTTTGTCAAACATATTGCAAGTACACATAGAATAGAAGAGACAAAATTGACATTTTTATTATGAATGGAATCTGGAACACAACAATAATAGATCTCTAATGGCTGCTACACCAGCTGCAATACAACAGTAAAACACTACAAACTCAAGCCAAAACCTGGAATAATGCCATAGTCTCCTCAATAGAAGATGCTGAACTTCTCCAAGGCTCTCCAAGCCTCATGATATCCTCCTCAATCTCCACGGCTCAATAAATGAGGCTCTCGGCCCTCCTCCTAGACCTTGTGGCACAACAAATGGGCTCATGGCCCTCTCCAAAAGCCCCGCAGCTCAATAGATAGGGCCTCACAGCCCTCTCAAATCCTCGCGGCCTCCACAAATGGGCTTGCGACTCTCTCCTCTCGCCTCCATGGCTCCCCTATCCTCATGATCATGCAAAAAGGAGGGAATTGTTCCCCAAGTAGACCCTCAACGAGCCTCCAAAGGCTCTCGGCCCCTGCAGCAAGCTCTCACAGTTCCTCCTCCTCAAACGGCCCTGTAAAAGATATGAAGCGGCTCCCCAGGAAGGCCCCACGAACCTCCCAAGCAAATCCCTACTCCTCTAGACTGAAGATAAATCACAAGATAAAGCTCCAATGGAAATCCCGGATGGATTCCCCTCTTTGTCTAGCTAGGGTGGATATTGCACCACTGAAACCAAACTCAAGTGGAAGGGTTTTGTCAAAACCCCAACTTTTGTTCTTCAGTTATAACAACAATATTTCAAGTCGGTTTACTGGCATTAGGTTTTGTTCACTACAAAAGCATTCATATCAGATTTCAGTCACAAGATTCAATTTTCTATTTGGGTTCATAACAGTAACCATAGACCATGCGGAACCTGGTCTTCAACTAAAGGCTCCTGTATTTATGATGCCCAAATCTCTCATGCCATAATTTGCTAACATTGTCAATATGTGCAATAAATGCATGCGAATCAGGGGAAGAAGCATAAAATTTGTCAATCTTGTACAATTTGGAGTTATGATCAACAAAGCCAGTTGCTACAGCAGAAAACTGATTATTGAGATCTTTAATCACACACGTGTTAGGCCAAAATTCAACTTTCTTTCCAGTTTGAATATTTTGGTGCATGGAAAGCTGCTTGCACTAAGACTAGGAACATGATAAACATCATTAATTTGACCATTTTCAACCATAATATCACTAGTCCTGGTCACATCTAGCGTACGATTGCCCCAACATAAATTTTCTTATCATAATTCTTCCTTCTATCAAGCCTCTTGAACAAAGAAACATCATGAGTCATGTGATGAGATGCACCAGAATTGATTATCCAGTCGTTCTTTGCAGAATTTTAGCAGCTAAAAGCCAAAGAGGTGGTTGAAAAAGATGAACAAGTATTACCATTATCGATGCTTTTGGACTTATGATTAGACATGTCAAAATAGGTGCAACTCCTTGTTAAAATCTTTTTATCTAACCTAGGCTGTTGTGAATCTTGGAATTTGGAATTTGGAATTCTGCTACATTTTAAAGTTCCGTGGAAACATCACTGTGAAGCAGTTTTTAGTTGTAATGTGTTTTCTCTTGCACGTCTTCTCAGTGAGATCACTCTTTTGTTAAGAGAATTGAGACACGTGAGGTTGAACAGTTGAAGCACAGTCAGACCTAAAGGCCTCTCTCTTGGCCTTTAGGTATTCTTGTGCTTAGTTGTATATTATTTTTGTACCATATTTTTGTTAAAACAACGTTTTCCAAAAATATAAATAATTGTTGTGTTACTACTCATTGTAATAGATTTTATGATTATGTAAATGGGTCTGGCTTGCTACAGCTACACTGTATCTTGCGCTCTTGTTATGGGTTTGGTTGTCAACAAGTTCCTTTGTTACTGTTTTATTGTGTTCAAGTGTTTATCACTCTTGCATATGACCAAATGTTCAGAGATAGTCTAAAGCATTTCAAACAACATCTCATGAAATTTTGGGTTCTCCACCAACTTACTATCTTTGGTGGGATTCCTCCCTGCCAAGTGTTCTTTCCCACATGACATATTCTCTTACATATGGCAAATTCTTTACGTCTCTTACATACTCCTTTATACTTCTCTTACACATTATGCCACCTCAGATTATTGATTCCTCTACATGGCATATCAACATCATGTAGAATCCATGAGAATCTCATGTATGAGAGGGACACCTAGCAAATGAATTACAAAAGTGTTATGCTAAAGATGGTCCATTACTTGTAGTAATAACCCATCTAAAAATGATCACTAACAGAACCTATATAGTCAGGACAGTTATGCAGGAATATACTTACCAAAATTGTATTCTATGCTCTTTTGGGCTTCTTTTTTTCCCTTTTCCAATTGTTTTAAAGAAATGATTTTGTGACATTTTTTCCAGGTAAACTTTTGAATTTTCGAACAATATGCTATGGTTTATATGTATACATGGGCATAAAGAAATTGCTTTTAATTGGGGAAATACAGGAGTATTGGTTGATAAATACAGATTTTGGTTGGATTGAACGTTAAAACTTAATAGGCTAAGAATGGGTTCATTGTAAATATCTACATGTACTGTTTATTCCAATAGCTATTACTTTTATAGAAGCATTCAAGAAGCTATATTTTAACAATTCTGTGCAGGAATTTTTACCTTTGCACTTCTGTAAGCTTTTTGGAAAGTTGACTGGTTTGTTGATGTGTTTTTATTCTCATTTTTGCCAGATGACTCCATGAAATATTTTTATGTTATCATGACATTGAGAGCATAAAATTTCATCAAGGCATGGAGGTTCTGCACAATGGATTACATTTCAATTTATGGTTTTTTTCATGGAAATGTGGGAAGCATCATTTACATCCCAAGCGCAAATTACAACTGTCTTAGAAAAGATGATATAGGAACTTTCATTGAAGTGACTATTCGCTATCACCTGCTGTAATATAATCTCTGGATCAAACTGAGGTCTTCCAGAAGTATCCTTCGTTTCATAAATGAATTTTCATTTTACAATTCAGTAACATCACAGTGTAGTACAACTTCTTGATACCATGACATTTCAGAATTATTGTATCTACTTTTGAAGGAACGCAATTTCATTTCAGTGAATTTTTTGAAAAATAAAGTTATCATTTGGATATCAAGTAGGAAGCATCAGAGGTCTGTTTTGCAAGGGTACAATAATGGACATCCCAGGTCTGGGAAGGGCAATTGCTCTGCACAAGTACCAGAGTAGGGCTCTGGTGGTGGATCCTGGAATAGCAAGTCAAGAAGTGAAGCTGAAAGAAGCAGAATCAGGTGGAAAAATCTTGTCATATAAACAGATCAGGAGCACAACATTGAGAAACCCTGTTCCGAGATTTGTGCATATTTTTGATGTAGGTTATTTACGTTGTTCGTATAGCACTGCTTTCAAGTCTAAATTTCGTATTAGATGCCTGAAACAATCTCATGGAGGCAGATGGCGATTGAATGAAACAGACACCGGTAAGATGTTCTTCTACTAAACTGTTCCAAGGAAATGGAAGTAACATGCTTAGAAATACAATTTATACGTTCTTTATTTTCATGCAGTTTATAACTCTAAGTGGAAAAGTCTACAAAGTACAGCCATCTAGATGACTATAGTGTGTCATGACTCATTATTGCAAGCTACTAGTATTTGTCCATCGCATCAATGAAGCTAATTGATTGAAAAAGGCCAGGATTATGTCAAAAATGTTATTATATCTAGAAGCCGAGTTTGTTATGCTATGGTGTCAAATTTTGTGTTCATTTCTTAACTGGACTAAGCCTGGAGAATCAAGTTCCTTTCACAAGTTCATGTTCTTCTGCACGATTGTGGTGTGTACTATCTGAAAGGTTACTAATTTTTTATGGTAAAGTCTAAGCCAGCTAACATGACATTTCTGTGGAACAGATGCTGTCAAAGATGAATTAAGTTTGTGGTTTCTCAGAACACAGAGCTTCTGGAATGTAATAAAATCTCAATTGGGAAAAACTACACTCAATAAAAGATCTAAAACTAGCAAGGATGATGAAGACCATGGAATGGAATTGGATTTCTTGGTAGAACAAACTGTTGATAAAAGAACCTTGAAGGCAGATCTTTCTGCAGCAGCTATCATTTCAATAGAACAGCTCAGCCGGTAAGCCTTGTACGATTTATAATTGCCTCTAATCTTCTTCAGTATTTGGTTGCACTTGGCAAGCATCTCAACCAGTTCAGTACAGGAGATTTCCAGTGGGCCATCGTCGCAGTCAACTGGCTAGCTGAATAAATAGAAGTCTATGTTGCTGGAATCTCATGCTAAAGGAATTTCAATCATGAAAGAACTATGCGACTTTTTTTAATTTTTTTTTTCTAAATTCTTTTGAGGACATTAAAGGATTTTTAGTTGAATGTGCATTGTTGTGTTCAGCAACTCCTAGGTTCACTCCATCCACCCTTCTGAAGGAATCTAGTATCTACTAAATCCCAATGTTAAAATCAAGGAGCTTTTAACCTTTTGATTGTAATACCCTTGATCATCTACACTGGGTACAATAATCTTCGAGTCTCATTCTATTTCAATCAGCCTTTTATGTTAGATGCCATGAATCAGTTGCTAATAGCTATTTGGCCACTCTTTTGAACTGAGAGAGTGATTGTAATAGTATGTTAGCATGGATGCATGCTTACTCAAGCAGCTACTAGTCACTAGTGCATGATGATTAACCATAGCATTGTTTGCACAGTGGATGCTCACTGTCTCTATAGGGAAATCTATATGTCCAGCCAGACCTCACACAGAGTTCCTTCAGTGGTTAGCACCATCAACACCATCCCATCGAATAGATAAATATCTTTCATGTGACTCAACCCTTCACCATATAGTGGACATGAGACGTGGAACTTAGTGCCTTGGAGATCTTCGCCTCAAAGGTAGAAATGTAGGGTTGTGCTCATAGGCACATCTCCACCCTTAATCTAGCTGGAATTTCTATTGCCACGTGGTAGATCCAAGTATTAGAATAATATATACAAAAAAAGTAGTCAGGTGTCTAGCCATTCATAGTGGGAAACATATACATATAGTTATTTAGTTATCAATTTCCTCTTGCTAGGTGTCAATGTGACTAGTGTGGACCCCATTATGAGCGTCCATGCCCGCAGCGTTGTAACTTAACATAATAGTATAATTTCATTATGGTTTATGATGATGAAAATATGTATTTAATAATCAAAACTTTAACCACCACATGTATAACTTTGGATCCAAATAAACAAGCATATATACCATCATCATGATCATGGCCATAACCAAGGACAGGGAGAACAGACCACAAATGTACCAGCTAAGCTATGCATCAGGTCTTTGGGCAAAGAAACTAATACCGGTCTTGAAATTGGGAAAGAAAGATATTGGATTGTAGTCCAACCTCAGTCACAGTCTTTCAAGTCATTGCTCCACTCACATGGCTTGTGGTATAGATTTATGACAAAGATATAGGTTTCAGCTATTTCTCACAAAACATTCTAGTTGTAGTTCATTTTCGGCAATTCTGCAGGATGCATCCCAAATTTTGATAGCTCATTGTATTTTCTTTGCAAGATGTGGTCTAAATATGACGTGTATGCCAACAATCACCACTTTTCTTTGGCTCTGTGCCCACATGTCAACTAAATACCTTTCGGCTTCGATTACGAAGTTACTGAACTTGGTAGTACACACAATCAAACCCATTAATTGGGCAAAGTTCGCACAACAATAGATTTCTAGGGCAAGCTATGATGCCAAGTTCCATGGCCGCCCTTTTAGGATTGGCGTCCTCATGTGAATTTTGTATGATGCCACTTGCATGGTTTTGCTCGCCAAGATAACCCCAAACTGGGTGTCCACTGTGACATTGCCCCCTGTGTGTATCTCATGAAGGCTTTGCATTGTGAGAACACCAATGAGAAGAATGAGAAAATGGTCGAGGATGCCATGGTGGAGGGTTGGATTTTTTTTTGCTTGCCTCTTGCTATAAGAATGCCTTGCGTTTCCATGAAAATCATTGCCTTACTTAGAGACCGTGTTGGTTGGTACTGATGTGAATATCATTACATTATCGCAGTTTTCAACATCATAGGGCCTTGTATGAAATCACATAAAAACCTCTTCATACAAGAAGCTAACTATGACTCTCAGAGGTTGCACACTAATACTGGCATGCCAACATTCAATAGAGGAATTTGAAATGAGGCCACCGATTTGAGCTCAATGTGAAGTTGCCAACGAACCTTGTTTTTGTTATATGATTTTGCACCTGAGGCATTTGAAACGACGTTGTCTAACTGTTCTACGAAATGTTTTTTTTGTCGGAATCCGACGATATAAATTTGCACAAAATCACTATTTTTTGTTGTTTAAAATCCATTTGTGAATGCAGAAACGGATTCAGCATGATGAAAAACCCCCGAGGCAATCGGATTATACATAAATAATCACTCAAATCTACGGATCTAACAATTCCTCACCGGATTTCGGGCAAATGTCCCCGAAAAATATCGTCGGAAAAGAATCATTTCATAGAACGTTTAGACTACGACATTTGAAACTATCCCTCAACTATAGGTAGAGTGGTTTGAACTTGGGATCAAAAAATATCATTATGGCAATGTTATCGCACAATCTGTACTTGCCTAAAGCCCAAAGCAAGTAGATGCAAGATTGGTGTAACAGGGGGTGACCTATCGCTGTCACCTTAATAGGAAACCCCTTTCTATTTAGGAGTATATTAATGTACCCCATGGGAGACGTCTCCGGTGACCTGAGGGTTTGAGAAGGCTAAGGCAAGAAAGTTCCCCCCTCTCACAAGTCACTCAGTTTCAAGGTTTCTTTGTATCTTATAGAGATGAAGCAAAAGATAAATGAAGTGCACCTGCCCAGAACAAGACAACAAAATAGAAAAGGGGCACTTTCCAAGTACCAAAATGATATTAATGCTTCATAAGACAATGAACTCTTAAGAGATATACTAGCTGATATAAAATTGCAGCAGTACAACAGTTTACAACAACAATGATAAATTTGTAACAACTACAAAAGTTATGCTTCAAAATGCTTGAGAAAAGACTAGAAATAGTAGCTTTAAGTAGGCAAAGTGATATTAGATAGTCACAAGCAGATTTAGCAATGTCTAGCTAGCATAACATGTCACTTTTAAGCTAAGTTGCAGGAAACACACCCCCCTTGTTTCCGCCCCAGAAACGAGGCGAAATGCCGGTACGGGTACTGTACGGTCGGGAAACGCCGCCGACCGTACCATATGACGTTTCTCGATTTGGAAACGCCGTACGGTATGACTGACGGTGTTTCTCGACTGCATTGTGCTCGTATGACCGCGTTTTAGACGATTTTAAAGCAAATTTAGGGAAAAAAAGGGGGCCGTGGGGCCCCCAAACTACCAGTTAGATTTAGTAATGGCTTTTTTTATATTCTCCAATGAGAATAAAGATGATTCTCTGCCTTTTTTTTTAATTTAAAAAAGAAATTTCTAGATGCAAATAGAAACCCTAAATCTCCTTCCTTTGTTATAAGAAACCACTTGCTTCACTCATTCCTCACACTTTCATTAGCAAGAAGAGCTTCCTACAACAACAAGAAGGAGATCGTGTGTGGTTTTAGTGAGCAAATTTCTTTTCTATTTGGTGAGTAGATTTATTTTATGTTTGCTTAGCAAGTTAGCAGAGTTTTTTTGTTCTCTTGGTTTGCAATATACAAATTTTTGTTTTGTTTGGTGAACAGATTTTCTTCTTTTCTTGCAGCATTCATGGCTTCTCAAAGTGTTGTTTCATCTACCCCTAGAGCTGCTGAAGTAAGCAGGCAGCAGGAATACTATCCTCTTTGGAGTCATGTTACCAAGGTCAAGGCTATGGGTGCTGGTGGAGGTTCATGGGAATGGAAGTGCAATTTATACAAGAAGGATAAGACCTTCAAGGGCTCTTACACAAGAGTCAAGGCTCGCATTTTGCATGAAGGGAAGGGTATTGAAGGTTGTCCACATACTCTTGATCTGCAGGTGAGGGATAAATTCTATAAAGAGCATGATGATGGTAAAAAAATTAAGGATAATAGAGCCAAGATTGCTATGCATGGCAGTAGCAAGCATCCTCCTTCCTTGGGTGTTAGCAATGAGCCAAGGATTGTTCATGAAGCAAGGAAGAGGAGGGCGCTAGAGGTAGAAAACGAGATATCCAAAGGCCCTGGAGGACGAGGTGCAACTTCAGACAATAGATTGATGAAGATGTTCAACAACCAAAAGAGAGAAGAAACAGAGTCAAGAGTGGCAAGGGCCATATTTGCATGTGGCATCCCATTTAATGTGGTTCGGTTCCCCTATTGGAAGGATATGGTGAAGGCAATTAACAAGGCTCCTCAAGGTTTCAAGGGGCCAAACTATGAAAAACTCAGAACAATGTGGCTGCAGAAAGAGAGGTCATTGATTCATGATATTCTCAAACCAGTTCGTAGCTCATGGACCAACACAGGGGTTTCCATTATCTCTGATGGATGGACTGATACAAAGCGGAGGCCCTTGGTCAATGTTATTGCATCATCACCAACATGAGCGATGTTCTTAAGAGTAGAAGATTGTTCTGGCGAGGTAAAAGATAGCAAATTCATTGCTGATATTTTAATTTCTACTATTGAACAAGTAGGGCCAACAAATGTGGTGCAAGTTATCACAGATAATGCACCCGTTTGCAAAGCTGCAGGCTTGATTGTTGAGAATAGATATCATCATATTTTTTGGACTCCTTGCATTGTCCATAATTTAAATCTCACTTTAGAAGAGATTGAGGCAAAAGCTGAATGGATTAAGGAGGTCACAGGGCAAGCTAGGGAGATCATTAAATTCATCACCAACCACCACCTGTCTCAAGCAATGTATCGAGAATACTCCAAATTGGAGTTGCTCAAAGTTGTTGAGACAAGATATGCCTTAAACTTCATCATTTTGCGTTGCCTTGTTGAGGTCAAAAGTGCATTGATGAGTATTGTGGTGGGTGTGACTTGGGCTGAGTGGAGACAGTCAGATTCAGAGAGAGGAAGTATGGTGCAGAGGGTGTTGATTGATGAGGATTGGTGGAGCAAGGTAGAATTCTTGCTCAAGTTTACTTCACCAACATTTGAGCTTCTTCGAGATGCAGACACAGACAAACCTTTCCTGGGAGAGATTTATGATGGCATGGATACCATGGTCGAGAAAACTGTGGAAATTATTACACAGGAGGCTCCCACTTTGTTTTTTGTCGAGGTTGATTTTGTTGAGCATGTGGGGTCCATCATTGTTACTAGGTGGAATGGATTTAACATTCCATTGCACACTTTGGCACATGCTCTAAATTCCAAATTTTATGATGAGGAGTTCATTGCTCAAAGCAATGGGAAGAGGAAGGCCCCACATAAGGACAATGAGGTGGCCACAAGAGTGAAAAAAGCCTTCCAGAGGTTGTTTCTATCTTCTCAGCAAACAAAGGTGAGGGAAGAATTTGCTTGTTTTGCTGTTGGATTAGAGGATTTTGCAGATATCTCAGCTTTGGAGGAGAGAAGCACCATGAACCCGATTAAATGGTGGACTTGTCCTGGGGAAAATGGTGTATATTTGCAAAGCCTTGCCACTCGTATTCTATCACAAGTGGGAAGCTCTTCATCAACAGAAAGGAATTGGAGCACCTATGGTTTCATACATTCAGTGAAGCGCAACAGGTTGGGATCGCAGAAGGCTGAGGATCTTGTATATGTGCATTCAATCCTTCGCTTAGTGTCTCGCAAGAGTGAAGAATATACAAGTGGGCCTCATAAAGAGTGGGATGTGGATGCAAAAAACCCAGACTTAGAGCTCTCTCTTGCTGCTCTTGATATTGTTGATGATGCAAGTGGAAGTGGAATTCAAGTTGCCTCTTCTTCCCATCAAGGCTCTGGTTCTGCTGAACATGCATCTTGTTCTATTTTTGATGATGGGGATGAGGATTAGTATGATATGTAATTGTAGTTGCCTTTAGCTCATGTTTTTTTTCATTTTCAACACATACAACCTCATTTATAAAGGCTGCTTTAGGATGTAAAGCCTCATCTATAAAGACTAATTTTGGATTTTGCTACTTGCATCATGTAATGAATGATATTCATCATCTATGGGAGTTTATATGGACATGGTTTTCCTTCTAAAATGTCATTTATGTGTATCATTATGTTTTTCTTGCAATATAATGCTTTAATTTAAAAAAAACGCTATATATATATATATATATAGCGTTTCCCCCGATGTTTCCATTTTTTGAGGGCTTGTTTCATATCGTCCCGGTTTTGGAAACTCATAATCGTTTCCCCGTTTCGTGCAACTTGACTTTTAAGGTTAATTTGCTATTGTTAGATGGCTGTAGCAATCTTTTGCAACAACAAGAAGTTGGTTAGTGAATTAGGCTAATCTAAGATTATTAGGAGTTAGTGGATGTTCCAAAGAAGATAGTTTGAAAGTGGTTTGATCAATCAATCACTAGTGGTGAATAGACTAATGCCTTCTAGGGTAATGGAGTCAATGATAGCAGCAACAACTCTTAGAGTGAAATAGAAATGATAATACTTAGTCAAAGGAGATGGAAAAAATGAGAGAGGCGTTGGTAACCCAAGGCCTCAAACATCCAAGTCCTCGAGGTAATTGCTAGAAAGTAAGAAAACTTAGGCCCTAGCGATTTCTCTTTTCCTTAGACAATTTGAGATAAAATATGCAATAGACAATGTAAGTGGGGTTACTAGAGTGCTACAATGGTAGGGCTCTAGTATTTACTTCTAGATATGGTGCTCCTTGAGAAATTTAAACAAGTAGAAAATTATAGAGAAAAGGATAATAACTTATACCTTTCTCCTAGGGTTTCATGCAAGCAATTTCATAATCTTTGACATGAAAAAGTAAAATTCACCTTAAGCATTCATTCACAATAAGGAAATGCAGATTTTCTACTTACTTCACCAAGAATAATCAAGCTCAAACCCTAGTTGAAGATTTCCCACCATGAAAATAACCAAGATACACCAAAAATGGCTCTCCAAGAAGTTGCACATCACTTAGTTTCAGCCAAAAACCCTTAAAGAGGGCTGAATTTCAGACCACACACTTGTGTGATGAGTCATGATGAAAAAATGAGATAACTTTATCTCTATTTATCCAATAACTATGACCTTTAATTAAAATTAGGTCATCAAAAGGCCGACATGGCCAAATTACATCAAAAATCTAGTTTTTACATAAATGTCATTAATTAAACCCTAAAATCAAATCCAAGGGTGACGTCATTCCCTTCTAGGGTGACGTTATCCCCCTAGGGTGGAACGCTAGGCCTCAGATGCAAAACTTTTGGCCTCCAAAGGCCCCAAATGCTGCCACATGTGCTAACTGGCACACAACTGTCCTCATAAATGAAAACCTTGATTGGATGACGTCTAGGGTCGAGATGATGACGTCATGGGCCTCCAAGTGTCAACATCCAAGAGGAAACGCAAGACCCCCTGGGTCTAGGTCTGCTGGAGTGTCCCTGGTGCAACGTCCTTTCTTCCTGGTGCAAGCCTGTGGTTTCTCTTTTCCCCCCGATGGGGTTACAACATCAATCAATTGGGATTTCAGCCCCATGGAGGTCCGACCTAATCATTCCCCCATATGTACCTGCCCACCTAGCAAAGTTCTGCAACAACAACAAGTATGCCCTCCAGGGGTTCATAAGTCACATGTATCATAGCAATGTCAATCGCATCTACTAATCAAATTACCCAAACATGTGCATCAAACCCCCTTTTACCTAGACAAATGCTCAAAGACGTTATGTAGTTTAACAAGCCAGGTTTGGAGAGGGTCTCGGGATGTCCTATTGGGCTAATCCTCCTTAAGTTTGGGGTGTTTTCCAGGTGAGAGCCAATCTAGGTCATGTAAGTGTGTGAAATGGTGTAGGGGAAGTGTTTGGGCAGAGGGTGCAGTGATAACAAGGAAATGTAGGTCTTGCCTGTGGGTGCCTCTGTAGAGAGCGAGCTGCACCTTATCATGGATGCCATTGTTTCCTAGCCCATTCAATGCCTTTTATTCTTAGTCTTATTGCTTTTGGTCTTTTTCTTTTCAAGGGAAAAGCTGGGGGACACTGTCCTGGCGTGGTGACCAGAGGTGACAGTTTTACCCACAAGCATTTCACGGAAATGAGAAGGCTAGCACATGACGAGACCCCCTTTCTCTTGGCTATGCCACCGAGAGCCACTACCCTGGTTTGGTGACCAGATAGATGGTAGTGTCATATTGCTACATGCCCAGGGACCTAATAGGCCGACTCATGATGAGACCTCCCATCCACCAACTAGTACCTTGAGTTTTGTTTCATCTTACGGGTCCCCTTTTCTTATTAAGAAGCCTTTTACTGCTTTCTCGGGAATCCCTGGGTGAAGCATCTCAAAGGTTTCATTTTGGATTTTAACTCTTGCCAGCTACTTTTACCCTCTGGGCCTTTAGCCCCTTCTTCCCACAAGGCAAGGTACAACCCTTCCTAGTGTGGCAAACCCAATGCCCGAACCAAGGTAGGGGAAGATGAGAGGAATAATGATGGAAAGTGGTAAGTATGGAGGGAATGGACGATGACCTTTCATAGACCCACCCAGTGGCAACTCATCCTAAAGGGGAACCAACTTACTAGGGCATTCTGTCACCCTCCCAGGTATGAACAAGTTAAAGAGCATAATTTCCAAGCAAACGTTACGAAATGAAAGAGAGTTCATTGCAACATATTCAAGTGCTTCAAAAATCAGAGTGACACATACCATGATACCCAGACTCATTACCTCATGGAGCAAGACTTACTGCACCTAGGTTAGTAGGTTAAACTAGCAAAGTTAGAGGGTTAGTCTAGGGTTAGTTTGTGAGATATTAGCAGTTAGGGTTAGAGTTTAAAGCAACCCTAATGGTTGTAGGTTAGTTTTACTACAACAATAAGAATTTGTGGGAGAAAGAGGACGCCCTAAGGGAGGAAGAATCCTCAAGGCATCAAGATCATTATCCAAAAGAGACAACTTCAAAACTTGAAATTTGTACGTTTATTAAGGCAACAATTTATTTCTCCCATGCAATAAGTAAATGACTAGTGCCTTTAAGAAAGGGTTAATGGAGTCAATAGAATATGAATAAGCTAGATAGGCTACTTCCTTGGGGGTGTAAACCCTTTTACTCCCCAAGGCAAGCTTCACTTAGCTAGGGTTTTAACTAGGAGGGTGTATGCAATTATACTCCTCTTAGTAAACCCTTATGAAGCAATATTCCCTTAGCAATAAAATGGTGGAAACACAAGTAGGGGTGTATGCCCTTATACTCCCTACTTGGCTCAAGCAAATAGAACCTTTAACTTGTACAAACGATAATACAATGAAATAAATGGCACCTTCAAGCATTAAAAGGCAATAAAAGCTAGACTAACCACCAAAAAAGCAATGAAGAAAGCCTTCTAAGGCTAGCGCAACATCTCCATCAACCATAACCAAGACATAGCCATAAACAAAAGCACAAGAGAGAGAACTAACCAAAGAGAGCGAAAATTTCAGTCCAAGAGCCTCTCACAATGGAAAGTTATGTTAAAATGAGATCTTATGATCTCTTATTTATACAAAATGTCACCAAGGTGACTTTTCCATAGATTAAGGGGGTAAACCACAAGACTAGGGGTCAACAACCCTAATATTGCCCCCTTTAACAAAGTAATATTAAACAATTCAATTAAAGTTTCACTTTTGCACAAATAAACCCTAATTTTACATGGACGTCTCCCCTTTAGGGGACATTTTGCCACTTTGAAGAAGTTGTTGGTGTTGGAGAAGCATGGGTAGGTCTCCAAAGGCCACATGTCAAGCATCTAGACGATCTCATCATGGTGAAGACCCTCTTCTCCTCAAAATGTCCATGTGTCAATGAGTGGCACCCCACCACCAAGCCTTAACCCCCTAGGTGACGTCATGCCTCTAGAAGTGACGTTTTGCATCTCCTAGGCAAAATGTTTGGCATGTGGCGGCTAGGCTATGTTGTCCAAGTCATCATCAAGGCCTTCCAACTCTGATCTTTCTCATTGGGCATGCACGCCCTTGACATCCAACCTGTGGGCTTGCAGCCCCATGGAAGCCCAAGCTAGGTGATCCGTCGGATCTTTTAATGACTATGGTTGAGTTTTAATTTTGCATGCGTTGATTATCCAATTGAGAAGCTTAATGAAAGAATGAGGAAAGAAGAGGAATTATGATAGCCATATACACATTTGCAGATCTGAAATGAAATAATAGACAACAAACCATAACACGAAGATTGATAACGGAGTTCGGCACAACGTTGCCTACGTCTCCGGGCCTTTGTCTCTGTGGGGGAGGCTTCTTTATTTCTGTTCAAAAGCTCAAAAATACATCTTAGCAATGTCAATTGGCTACAAGACTGATATGGTCATGTTCTTCCAGATCTCTAGAACCCTACAAAGAAAACGACACGCAAAACAGACGTCCGGAGCTCCCAGAAATGGCCCGCAAGCATCTGCTCCTCAATAGCTTCCCTGCATAAAAATGGCTTTGGCTTGGCTTTCCTTCAGCATAACTTTGCTCTGACTGCCCTCCATGGCCTCAAACAGGCCTGGTTTTTATAGATCTGAAGTTGGTTATCCATCCCCAACTTCCTCCCAAAATTTGGGCTCCAAAAATGCCCAATATCTCCCAAAAATGGAAAAAATCTATTAAAAACAGGCATTAAAATCAATAAAATCCCAAAACATTACAAAAAAACCACTTTTGTATAAAATGTAGGGCGCAGCCCCCAAAACGTGCGCCCCTGGTCATGTGGGAGGCGGCCATGTGGCCGGGCGCTCCACTGGCTCTGCGCTGGCCCCCCTGTCCCTGGCTCCTGGTCATCGGTGGTGGTTCATAGGATCTTGGGCTAACCCATAACCCCCGCGCCCTATTTGTATTAAAGTCCCGGGTCACATGGCGGTGGTTACATATCGGTGCGAGGTCCAAGGGCTAGGCCCTATCCGAACTTCTGCATAGTTTTAACCCCGCGCTCCCGGGTGTATGGGGGGTCAATAAAACCAAGGGTTGGGGCTAGGCCCCAGCCCTTCCCGCCTCCGACCGAAACCTTAATCAAACATAAATAGTTTATATGCCATATACATAATAAGAACCACCCATGGGTCGGGTGGTTAGCCCGGTCCTGCCAGTCCACAGCCCGGAGGAAGGTCGGGGGTTCGACCCCGGTGAACCCATATAAATTTTATACAAAACCACGAACCAACCAAAGGGTGCCACGTGGCAGCCCATGACTGGGCCACGTGGCACATCAACAACCAACCAAAAATTGCCAAGTGTCAAATGCCGGATGGTCCACGTCACCTGCCACGTTCCCTGCCACCGTACCTGCCCAGTCACCTGCTGACATCATCTCGTGCCACGTGTCACCCTTACAGTGGTGACATGTGTCACCCATAGATTGGTCCAGTTGTCTGTCGTACGCCACATCACCTGCCACGTGTCGCCTCCAGGAGTTGCCACGTCATCTGTACGGTCGTACGACCTGTACAGTCAGCATGGCACGTGGCACTGTACGGACTGTACAGTCATCCCCTTTTTTTCCCTGTTTGGGTTTTCGGACAGAACGCGATATCTTTCGCATACGGAGCCCGTTTGACGAAGTAAATATATGGCCGGAATCAGGAAGACGAGACGGACGTAATGGCGCTGGTTTCGTTGAATTCCGAGCACTTTCATTTTTGAGCCTTTTTGAGCCTTGTCAGGCTTCTGGATCCGATTCTGGATCACACCTCCCCACTAAAAGACCTTTTGGTCCCCAAAAGGTTACTGACCAGTCAACAAGCTCAGGATAGGCCACCCGGCTTGCCCTCTGTCTCTGAACTCTGTCTTGTGCACCTATCTCATCAAGATCAACTGTAACACAATCATGACAACTGACAATATATTGTTAGCCATTTGAACCCTGTTACATCTTACTGAAGCCACTATCATCCATGTAGAAAACATTACTAATGACAGCATCAAAAAGACGACTGCAAATGAGCTGATATACTTGAAATATTTGCACGACATGAGCTTATCTTGAAGCAACTTATGATTGATTTTCCATTCAACAATCATTTCTTGTTCTTGCTTAAGATCGATTACTTCATTTGAAACAATTATTGGTTTGTTGCTTGCTTGCACTGCCTTCTTTAATTGTTCCATTGTTTGAAGTGTTTTATTTGCTTTAACATGATGAGCATGAACCACATAATCTTGACCTGCTTTAGTGAATTGATATTGATTCTTTGCCCTGTAGAAGATTGCCTTACGATCATATAAGTATGGACTACCTAAGACCATTCCACATTCTCTTAACGGCGCTACATCACATGTTACTTCGTCCACATACTTAGATGAAATTGCAAATTTGATTGTGCACTGCTTTGTTAATGTGCATTTGATGATGATTGCTTATCCATTTAAGTGTGTAAGGCTTATGATGTAGTTGTGTTTTTAACCCCAATTGCTTAACCAATTCTTCTGAGATTAGATTAGATTGAGATCCACTGTCGATTAATGTGTCTATCTTAGTGTGTCGCATGATCACCTTTATATGAAACAAGTTGTTTCTACAATCAATGTCTTCACCAATTTTACCTGTCATACCAACCAATGAGATCTTTGACTC
>JASDQU010099828.1:1177959-1189052 GCA_032191745.1 Picea mariana
ATACTTCATAAGAGTTTCTTGTGTTTGCAAAGGGATATCTAACATTAATGCCATTTTTCGAAATCCATCGGTGTATTCTTGCACTGTTTGTCCTTTTCTTAGTTTTAAAGATTACCATTCAATTAATGCTTTTTCTTTATAACCCAAAGGATAGAATTGTTTCCTAAGTGTGGAAATGAAACTCTTCCATGATGGAAATACATTACCCACATGTTGTGTTCCTTTTTGCAACTTGCTTTGCCACCAGATGAGAGCTGTACCTGCAAGTCTCAAAGATGCCAACTTGATTTGTGTGGCCTCATCTTTGATCTGTTGCACACTGCAATATACCTCCATCTGCCTGATCCAATTGTCAAGTTTTTCTGCATTTACTTCACCATCATATATGGGCAACTCAAATTTTACATCAAGTTTTAACAATGGCATTTCATTCTTATTCTTATGAACATTTTTCTTCCCATTAGATTTAGAACTTGAACTTGAAGAAGAAGGAGAAGAAGGAGGTGTTGATGGAGGTGAAGGAGGAATTTGAGGATGATCCTCTTCCTCTTCACTTTTGCCCTTTGAAGATTCACCCAAAACTGGTCTCTTTCGTTCCAGGTAATCCTCGTACAAAACTTTCACCATCTCTGACATAGCAAGGAATGTTTTCCAGAACTCTTTCTCATCTTGAGAAATCCCTTCTTCCGATGCCATCTTCTCGCTGTGAGAAGCTCTCTTTCTCAATCCAATTAATGGATTCTTTGCAACAAGCTCGCCTTCACCACACTGTAGCTTTTCCTTGGTTATCATGCAAAACTCAAATCCAAACGTCAACTAGCTCTGATACCACTTGATCCGTCGGATCTTTTAATGACTATGGTTGAGTTTTAATTTTGCATGCGTTAATTATCCAATTGAGAAGCTTAATGAAACAATGAGGAAAGAAGAGGAATTATGACAGCCATATACACATTTGCAGATCTGAAATGAAATAATAGACAGCAAACCATAACACGAAGATTGATAATGGAGTTCGGCACAACGTTGCCTACGTCTCCGAGCCTTTGTCTCTGTGGGGGAGGCTTCTTTATTTCTGTTCAAAAGCTCAAAAATACATCGCAGCAATGCCAATTGGCTACAAGACTGATCTGGTCATGTTCTTCCAGATCTCTGGAACCCTGCAAAGAAAACGACACGCAAAACGGACGTCCGGAGCTCCCAGAAATGGCCCGCAAGCGTCTGCTCCTCAATAGCTTCCCTGCATAAAAATGGCTTTGGCTTGGCTTCCCTTCAGCATAACTCTGCTCTGACTGCCCTCCATGGCGTCAAACAAGCCTGGTTTTTATAGATCTAAAGTTGGTTATCCATCCCCAACTTCCTCCCGAAATTTGGGCTCCAAAAATGCCCAATATCTCCCAAAAATGGAGAAAATCTATTAAAAACAGGCATTAAAATCAATAAAATCCCAAAACATTACAAAAAAACCACTTTTGTATAAAATGTAGGGCGCAGCCCCCAAAACGCGTGCCCCTGGTCATGTGGGAGGCGACCATGTGGCCGGGCGCTCCACTGGCTCTGCGTTGGCCCCCCTGTCCTTGGCTCCTGGTCATTGGTGGTGGTTCATAGGATCTCGGGCTAACCCTTAACCCCCGCGCCCTGTTTGTATTAAAGTCTCGGGTCACATGGCGGTGGTTACATACCGGCGCGAGGTCCAAGGGCTAGGCCCTATCCGAACTTCTGCATAGTTTTAACCCCGCGCTCTCGGGTGTATGGGGGGGTCAATAAAACCAAGGGTTGGGGCTAGGCCCCAGCCCTTCCCGCCTCCGACCGAAACCTTAATCAAACATAAATAGTTTATATGCCATATACATAATAAGAACCATCCATGGGTCGGGCGGTTAGCCCGGTCTTGCCAGTCCACAGCCCGGAGGAAGGTCGGGGGTTCAACCCTGGTGAACCCATATAAATTTTATACAAAACCACGAACCAACCAAAGGGTGCCATGTGGCAGCCCATGACTGGGCCACGTGGCACATCAACAACCAACCAAAAATTGCCAAGTGTCAAATGTCGGATGGTCCACGTCACCTGCCACGTTCCCTGCCACCGTACCTGCCCAGTCACCTGCTGACGTCATCCCGTGCCACGTGTCACCCTTACAATGGTGACACGTGTCACCCATAGATTGGTCCAATTGTCTGTCGTACGCCACATCACCTGCCACGTGTCGCCTCCAGGAGTTGCCACGTCATCTGTATGGTCGTACGACCTATACAGTCAGCATGCCACGTGGCACTGTACGGACTGTACGGATTGTATAGTCATCCCCTTTTTTTCCCTGTTTGGGTTTTCGGACAGAACACGATATCTTTCACATACGGAGCCCGTTTGACGAAGTAAATATATGGCCGGAATCAGGAAGACGAGACGGACGCAATGGCGTTGGTTTCGTCGAATTCCGAGCACTTTCATTTTGAGCCTTTTTGAGCTCTGTCAGGTTTTTGGATCCAATTCTGGATCCCTAGGCTTGTTCTCCCAAAACTCTCCACCAACTAGGTCCTTCAAAGACAAATAAGCATGCCCTCCAAGGATCTCAAGTCATAACATCGTGGTAAGTGAATCCAATCAATAAATAAGCCATCTAAGCATGTGCATCAAAGATCACTATATCAAACAATTAATTGCAAAGACACTATGCGACTTGTCAAGCTTGAATATGGGAGGGTTGACGAGGTGTCCTATTGGGTAGATCTTGCCCTAGGTCAAGGAGATTTTCCAAGAGATCCCTCTCTAAGCCATGCAAAGTGGATGAAGTGGTTGGGGTCAAGACTCAATGGGCATAGGGCTCATGACATACAAGGGGTCGTAGTGTCTCATTCATGGGTGCCTTTGTAGAGGGTGTGGTACCTTTGTCCGCAATGCACTTTTTCCAAGCCCATCAATTGCCTTTTATCTTTCTTTCTTTGTATTTTCTTTCAATATAGCATAAGGAGAGGTTGAAGGTCACTGCCCTGGCGTGGTGACTAGATGATGGCAATGTCACCCACAAACACCTAGTGGAAATGAGAAGGTTGGCTCGTGATGAGACCCCCTTTCTCTCAGCCATGCAACTGAGAGCCATTACCCTGGTTTGGTGACCGGATGATGGCAATGTCATACCACTAGATATTCATGGATGTGATAGGTCTGCTCGTGATGAGACCTCCTATCCTTCAACTAACCTTTAAAGCATTCTTTATTATATTGTGGGTCCCCTTTATTCAAAGATAAGCGTTTCACTGCTTTCTTGGGTGATCCCTGGGCGAAGCATCTTGAAGGTCTATACAAGGATTTTATCTTTTACCCAACATCAATCCCTCCGGACCTTCAACCCCTTCTTCCCATAGAATGAGGGACAACCCTTTCTTGGGTCAATACACCCTAAAATCCTAAGAGATAAGGAAATGGAGGGGAATAATGATGGAAAGTGGTAAGTATGGTCGGGAACAATATGATGGCTCATTAAGGGAGTTCCTAGTAGCAAACCCATTCCCAAGGAAAACCACTTACTAGGGCACACTATCAACCACCAAGGTGAAGCAGGGCAAAAGGCACAATGTCCAAGGATATATCATGAAATCTAGAGCAATCTAAGATACAACATACTCAACTGGCTTAAATATTGAAATGCTGCTCACCATAATACTGACTTGTACCTCTTGGAGCAAGGCCCACTGACTTCCAGAAGCCAGCTGATGTGATGGATGCCATCTGCAAATTTGTGACCATCTGGGGTGGTGAGAGGGGTTTCCATCTGCACAAAAGGTTACCGCTGGTCATGTAGTCTCTCAACACTCCATATCTGCAACCTGAGGGCCTCGAGACATAATTTCCTTAGTTATCCACAAATTGGGGATAACATGCTTAATTCATTATTTAGTCCTTTATTCACCCTTATTTCTCCTTTTCTTCCTTGTTTGTGCCTGACTAGAGTCTACAGGAACAGATAGACTACTAAGTCACCCCCTGTTGAGGCTATTCTTTGTTGAAGTTTTTACTTATACAACTAGCGGTTACGGTTCTTCTTTATTATTATAATCATTTAGCACATTAGCTGCATAAATAAGATCACTGAAAGAGAGGCAATCACAAAAACAATAGAGACACACAGATTATCCTGGGAAACCCTCATGGGGGAGAAAACCCAGCAAAAGCTTCCTCAATATAGATAGACCAAAGAATGAACAAAAGATCCTCCTCTACTCCTTCACTAGGAAGAGGAGCGCACCACTTAACCAAGAAATACCAAGACATAGACGAAGATCCCTCCTTGACGTCACCCTCAGTTGCAACAACTACTCCTCCAAGACTTGCACACTTCTTCATAGCTGCAGAGCTAGTGTGGTGAGTGTATTCAAATGAGACACCATTCTCACATATAAATCCAAGTTGTGAGGCAGCGCTAGGGTTGTGACTCTTCACTTGGTGGAGCCGATTTCTCCTAGAAGTGGCTAAAACCACTTTACAATTACTAAGGGCCGACTTTACAAATACCACCATACAAATACATGTTTGACCAATCCGCAAAAGGGGATTTGATCTTATACACAACTCGACTTGATCAATCCACAAAAGGGGATTTGATCTATACAATAATGACTCAAATATAAGTAGAATATTCTTCGAAGTTACAATAATTCAACACCCCCCCTTAACGAGAAGGGTATTCTACTGACAACATTAATAACAACTGACTGGACTCAATACATCATCAAGAGGAGGGGACATCGTCATTAGCATCGGGAACACTGTCGTTCATATCTATAGGTCATTGAAAGTTTTTTCTCATTATCAACATTAGTAGAAACTGAACATCATCATCATCTGCAGTACGGAGCTGGAGTAACATCATCATCATCAACAACATGAAGTTGGAACAACATCATCATCATCAACATCATGAAGTTGGAACATCAACATCGATAGCACGAAGATGGAACAATAACATCAACAACACGACGCTGGAACATCAACATTGACAACACGAAGCTGGAACAACAACATCAACAACACGAAGATGGAACAACAACATCAACAACATGAAGCTGGAACATCAACATTGTCAACACGAAGCTGGAACAACAACATCAACTACACGAAGCTGGAACATCAACATTGACAACACGAAGCTGGAATATCAACATCTGTGGCAACAAAATGAGGCAGGTGTATCAACAACAATATTTGTGGTAATAGACCGTCCTTACCGGACCTTCGGGATTTGCCCAGGAATCATAAGATTCCCTAGGAAATAGAATCCTAATTGAGCTACCACGTGGTACTTTGACATATCGTCCTTACTTACCAGACCTTTGGGATCTGCCCAGGAATCATAAGATTCCCTAGGATATAAAATCCTAACTGAGCTACCACTACTGACCACAACTGGCATATACATGCATAGGTACTCTGACAGACCGTCCGTACTGGACCTTCAGGATCTGCCCAGGGATGATCAATCCCCTAGGATATAAAATCCTAACGGAGCTACCCGTTGTTGGTTAGAATACCATAGTATCATCAGCATC
This sequence comes from Picea mariana, assembly GCA_032191745.1. NCBI lineage: Eukaryota > Viridiplantae > Streptophyta > Pinopsida > Pinales > Pinaceae > Picea > Picea mariana. The sequence continues at coordinate 1,183,509 of JASDQU010099828.1, forward strand.
ACTTTCCCTTTCGAGGGAGGTCCTTTTGGACAACACCAAGCTTGTCTCGGAAGTACTCAAACTTCACACGAGACAAAGGCTTAGTCAACACATCTGCAACCTGCTCATCTGTGCCAACATATTGGAGCTTTACAACTCTCTTCTGCACCATGTCACGAAGGTAGTGGTACCATATCTCTATGTGCTTCGTCTTATCATGGAACTCTCGGTTCTCTGTCATCTTTATACAACTCTGGTTATCACATAGAATCATGGTAGCTTCCATCTCCAGATCAAATAGACCTGTCAACAACTTCCGAAGCCATATGGCTTCACAACTGGAAGAATATGCTGCAATGTACTCCGCTTCTGTCGTACTGAGAGAAATATTGGATTGCTTCTTGCTTTGCCATGAAGTCATGTCTGACCCCGAACTGAAACAACATCCTGAAGTGCTCTTTTTGTCTGAAGCACTTCCAGCGCAATTTGAATCAGTATGACCATACAGTCTCAAGTCATGTTCTCAAGTATAATAGAGACCATAATCCAACATACCCTTAAGGTATCTCATCACATGCTTTGCAGCTACAAGGTGAACATGTCTGGGCTCCACCAGATACTAACTCAAGGTGTTCACAACAAAGAAAATATCTGGCCTGGTATTCGTCAGATACATCAATGAACCAATAATATGTCTGTATAGAGTAGCATCAACCAACTCTGACAAAGTATCAACTAAGAACTTCAAATTCGTCTCCATGGGTGTGGCCATGGCTTTACATTCTAACATGTCAAACTTCTTCAGTATTTCAACTGCATACTTCCCATGGTTAAGGAATATCTTCTCTAGGCTCTGCCAAACTTCAAGACCTAAGAAATAATGCATCGGGCCTAGGTTTTTCATCTCAAATTTAGCAGGAATTTTCTTCTTACAATATGTGATGAGCTTTTCTTCATCTGTTATTTATAAGTCATCCATATATAGCAACAATATAACTGGTCCATCATTCTCAATCTTGAAGTAAGGGTTGGGATCAACTTTACTCTTGGTAAAGCCCAAGCTCATCATAAAACTATCAATCCTGCCATACCAAGCTCTTAGAGCTTGCTTCAACTTGCAAACATCAGTCTTCCTGTCCTGTACTTTGAAAACAAATTTTCACATCCTGGTACACTTGCTTAGCTACAATTCAATATGCATAATCATGCGTTGGTTCTATGTGCTTTCTGCAAAGCACTATTTGTCTCACTGCCTGAGAGTATGTCCTCTACTCTCTATGCCACTGTTCCTTCTGGAACCGAGACTCTGCACCCGCAACTGCTATTTCTGAAGCTGAGAATCACTGCTTTATTCTCACTATAGCTGCTGAACTCTGAGAGTAGCTCTTGTATTCTATCATGGCAACAACTTCATGTGAAACTGAGAGTGGCTCAATAACTGATACCGAAGGTAGCTTTTCTTCTTTCATGGAGGTAACTCAATCTCAAATACAGGGACTGGTCTCCCTGAATCTCATACTGTATTGGAATCATGGTTGTTCTAGTTGTCTTCATGGATACTGGAACTATTTCTTCGATTTCTGGAGCAAGTGTCTCGTCATAGTCTTCTCCCTCTTGCTGGGAGAATCCTATGGACACAAATAAGGCTTTGTACATCTTTATACTGTTATCTGAAACATGCTTGATCTGTTAGATTAATCTTGGAAGTCACCACTGACTTCCCTTCTAGTCTCAAGGAAAAATCCATATCCCAGTCTTTCTGACTGGCTTCCTCCTCTGTCATTGAAACAAGGGAATCTTCTCAGGAGATTTCATGTCTCTTAGAGGTCTACGATCTAGTCTTCTCAACTCATGGCATCTGTTGTCAGTCCTGGAAGATGTCTCTTTTTCCCATTTGATCATTTCTGAGATCAGGCTTACTTTGAGTCTACAAAAACTTCATAGTCTCTGCATGATATACTTGGTGTTGAATACCAAGTCTTAATATGAGAAGCTGAGTCAGACTTCAAATGAATTCTGCTTCTTGTCAAGGTGGATTCATTATCCATTGACCAAGTCTATTGCGAGTTCTATTCTAATGTTCGGTCATCTTTTGAGCCTTCAACTCCTCATGATTCGTCTCCATATGAGATGTTCTGTATCTCAAAAGTAGCTTCTTCTTCATCTTCTTTGGTACATGGTTGTATATGGTCATGTATACAACTTGGATAGTTTGCTTCATGTCTCTTATAATATGTTGCCTCCTGCAACCGTCACTATAGGTTCCTTAGGGTTATCACCTGTGACCTGCCCTAAACAAGAACAACAAGGGAGAAACAATAGACAAGAATAATACTCTTTATAATAATAATAAAACAATAGTAAGAATAATCGTCACAATAGCTCCTTCAGAGCTATCAATTGTGACCTGCTTGAAACAAAGGTAAAAAGTAAGAAATACAATAATAAGGAATGAGAGAAACACTCTTCTAGTGTTGTGATCAATCATTCCTCCATGGTAACTTGGAAACAAACAAGAAGTTTCTCCTAGAGGAGATGTTAGTTATATCTAGTAAATGATTACAGTAAGCATTTATCTCAATAGTGCTCACATGCTACCAAGTATTCAATAATAAAACTTTTCAAAGATTGCTATCACAACTATAGTGTTTAGCAGTTATCTGTAATGTCCCGTTTTTCCTAGGCAGTCGAGATACCGTGATGGTTTATACAGTTTCCCGTAAACCATTAGACGGATGAGTTAGGGAAATGATATTGGTAAAGTCACTTTCAAATTATAAAGTGAAAACTTAGGAAAAGTGAGTTTATTAATATTAAACCCCTCTTTGGGGGTATTTCTCTCCAATTATTAATTAAATGAATATTTTAATGGAGAAAAAGAAAATTAAAGGGATAAAAGGACAAGCGAGGGTTGGAAAGCGTATTATTGACTATTCATTTTGAGAAAAGTGTTTTGGAGAAAGCTTGCGAGCTTGAGATGAGGGTTTCGAAACCCTTGGAGAGAAAATTTGGTTTCGAGGTTGAAACAATACCTTCCTAGCTGAAGATCGGAGAAGCCATTCAGGCTTTTCATTTGCAGGCATCGGCATTGTGATTCAGAGAGCTTCATTGAAGAAAGGTTCATTGCAGATTTGTCAGGAAAGAGGGCATTTTCTTTGGCACGTGGGTAGTGTTGGGTATTCTCATTGAAGCTGGGTGTGTCCTCATCTTCCTGGCAGTATATTGTCTATTGTGGGCGAGTTTTGCATCATCAAAATCGTGTGGCTTTGGGCTGGGCGTGTACATGAGTTGGCTGTCTCTGCTGGCCGAGTTTCCTTGTGGCTGTGTGTTCTTCTTTTGGCTGGCCGTGTCTCTCTTGCATAAGAGCTGCGTGTTCCCTTTCCTTGTGCTGCGTGGGATGTAACAAGGAGGCTGTTGCTGCTGCTACCATTCGACATCATTTGCTGGCTGTACAGGGACAGGAGGAGAGGTCTATAACCGAATTGGAGGTTGCCATTCCATCACAATCGAACAACAGATCATTGCTCACAAAAGTCGCCTCCTTGGACAACTCGTGGGGACATTTTTGGGTCATTTCTGAAGGCTGTATGTACTGTGAGTGTTCCAGCTATCTATAGCAGTCCCCTTCATCAATTTTGAGAGGTATTCACACCTCATTTCTGTTGTATTGGTTCAGCCAATTTATTTAATAAAGAATAGCCATTGTTCAGTCAATTTGCTCCTTAGAATGTGATCAATTTTCATTATAGTTTTGTGGGTTTTACTTAAATTCAAAATAAGACATGGTGCCCATCATTGGGGAGGTATAAGGGATTAAAAACCATCATAACAACAAACAAAATCAAAGAGACAGCCCACTGTCCATTAGAATTTCACCTACAACCATAAATACAGACGCATGCAAACCGTTTGACGAAAGTCCAACACCAAATTCAAGTGGTTTTCTCCAATCTTTCCAACTTAGAATATTTCAGTGGTATCAGAGCATGGTCTTGGCCAGCTGTGGGCGACATTGATGATTGAGGAAGGGCTGCAAAACATCACTTATAGGCGCAGAAGGTATAGAAGTGTAGAAGGCAGAGAAGAAGAAATGGGGGACACTCCAGGAAACAATGCAAATTTGCCAGAGGACAGAGAGGATGGTTTGATCAGAGGGCTTATGAAAGCCTTACAGGAAATTGCAGAGGGCCAGAGAGAGACCCGAGAGTTCATGGGCAGGATCACAGGTTATGCTCTAGGGAGCAAGCATGGTGAAGAAAGGGGGGAGAGCAGCAAGAGAGGGCAGATGGAAGAAGGGGGAAACACACACAAACCTCATGTGGAGGTGATCACTTCCAGGACTAGCCCTCAGAACCGCCCTCACGACTACAGTGAGATTCCTAGATCTACCATGCCAAAGTTCTTAGGACCACCGGAGGCAGGCACAAGAAGGCAGGTAGAGCAGGACGAGCCATTAGCAGCATATTTTCAGGAGTATAAGGCCATGGATCCAGATTTGAGAGAAGCTATGACTTTTGCTAAGTTTTGTAGCTTCAAGGGGAGAAACAGGCCGAGGTTCTTCAACAAGGGTCCCACGCAGAGCTACGAGTTATAGCGCACAGTGGGCAAGCTCACCTTACCATACTTCGATGGGACGTCGAAGTGCACTGCACGAGCTTGGGTGCAGAAGCTCGACACCTACTTCCAGTTGAACCCCATGGCGGAGACCGATGCCATTAAGTTGGCGACATTGCACTTGGAGGGTGAGGCACAGGACTGGTGGTACCACGGGATGACCACTCTGGGTCATGCCCATATTGTCACCTATGCTGAGTTCACAGGTAGACTGGTGCACCGATTTGACAGACGAGATCCTGAGATGTCTTTTAGAGACTTAGCACAGTTGAAATAGACTGGGTCGGCAGATGCATATATATCAGATTTCCAGAGGATATCAGTGATGGTCACCGATATCTCCGAGGCTCGTTTGGTGATGCTGTTCACGGAGGGGCTAACCGAGCCACTTCGAGGGTGGGTGAAGGCTTACAAGCCTACAGGATGCAGTTAGCAGGGCTAGAGACTTACAGGAGTTTGTACCTAAGCCCAAGTTCACCCCGAGACCGAACTTCCCCACGAAGTTCGATGACAGGACACCACCACAGAGGGATGGCACAGGACAACAGCAGAGAGACTGGGCAGGACAGCCACAGAGGGATTGGACAGGCAGGAATAGGATGGATGATGCTACCAGGCAGGATCTAAGGAGGAGGAAGTTGTGTTTCAGTTGCCAGGAACCATGGGTACCAGGTCACGGGTGTGCAGGCAAGGCCAAGGCACACTACATAAAGGTGTTTTCTGATAGCGGGGATGATGAGGAAGAAGAGGAACAGGGACAGAAGGAGGATTCGCCAACAGCAGAGGCAGAGCAGGCATCGATGGAAACACGAGGGGTTATAGCATCACTCTCCGGCATACCCAGATTTCACACCTTCAGGATGAGGGGAGGAGTGCAGGGACATCGAGTGACAGTTTTGGTCGATGGTGGGGCATCCCACAACTTTATAGACTCTTCGTTAGTGGAACGAA
>JASDQU010099828.1:1193812-1204528 GCA_032191745.1 Picea mariana
GTTCGCCAGGGGAATGAGGTGGAGCACACGCATTCAGCCAGATCATTACAGCCTTTACCCATTCACGATCAGGGGTGGGAAGGAATCCCCAGGGATTTCATCACCAGGTTACTGAAGAGGCAAGGGAAGGATTGCATCTATGTCACGGTGGACCGACTCACCAAGCTTGCCCACTTCTCCACCATTCCTTTAGACTACTCAGCAGCGCAGGTGATCGAGTTATCTTTTAGGGTGATGTTCCGTTTACATGGGTGGCCTAAAGCCATCGTCAGTGGTAGGGACGGCCGATTCACGGGAAGTTCCTGGCAGGCGTTTCCTAGGTTGGTATGTACCAAGCTGACCTCGAGTACTAGTTACCACCCCCCGATCGGCGGATAGATTGAGTTTGGGAACACTTGGGTGGAAGGGTATTTGCGGAACTTCATCGCAGGACAACAAAGTGCTTGGGTGATATGGTTACATCTCAGGGAGTACGGTTATCCCACCACCTTTCACATGTCTATCAGTATGACCCCTTTTCGGGCGATATATGACTATGAGGTCTTGATTTTTGCAGACATAGCAGGCGGCGACTGTAGAGTTCCTCAGGTTTGAGGTTGGTTACAGGACAGCCGGGACATCCTCAGAGCACTGAAGGAGAACCTAAGGGTGGCCCAGAGTCAGCGGAAGATGTATGGGGACAGGTACAGGACGGAGGGCACTTTTGAGGAGGTTGTTTCACAGGAGGCACCCCATTGGGATGATGAGGGGCGGTGGGCCACAAGCCCCGAAGAAATCCTGCAGGTTCGAGGATGGAAATTCCATGATAGGGCAGTCAGGGAGTACTTGGTAAAATGGCAGGGTCTACCTGTGGAGGATGCTACTTGGGTAAACGAACAGGTGTTGCAGTTTCCGGGTTTTAAGTTGCTTGAGGACAAGCAAATTTGGGCAGGGAGGACTGTAATGTCCCGTTTTTCCTAGGCAGTCGGGATACCGTGATGGTTTATACAGTTTCCCGTAAACCATTAGACGGATGAGTTAGGGAAATGATATTGGTAAAGTCACTTTCAAATTATAAAGTGAAAACTTAGGAAAAGTGAGTTTATTAATATTAAACCCCTCTTTGAGGGTATTTCTCTCCAATTATTAATTAAATGAATATTTTAATGGAGAAAAAGAAAAGTAAAGGGATAAAAGGACAAGCGAGGGTTGGAAAGCGTATTATTGACTATTCATTTTGAGAAAAGTGTTTTGGAGAAAGCTTGCGAGCTTGAGACGAGGGTTTCGAAACCCTTGGAGAGAAAATTCGGTTTCGAGGTTGAAACAATACCTTCCTAGCTGAAGATCGGAGAAGCCATTCAAGCTTTTCATTTGCAGACATCGGCATTGTGATTCAGAGAGTTTCATTGAAGAAAGGTTCATTGCAGATTTGTCAGGAAAGAGGGCATTTTCTTTGGCACGTGGGCAATGTTGGGTATTCTCATTGAAGCTGGGCGCGTCCTCATCTTCCTGGCAGTATATTGTCTATTGTGGGCGAGTTTTGCATCATCAAAATCGTGTGGCTTTGGGCTGGGCGTGTACATGAGTTGGCTGTCTCTGTTGGCCGAGTTTCCTTGTGGCTGTGTGTTCTTCTTTTGGCTGGCCGTGTCTCTCTTGCATAAGAGCCACGTGTTCCCTTTCCTTGTGCTGCGTGGGATGTAACAAGGAGGCTGTTGCTGCTGCTACCATTCGACATCATTTGCTGGCTGTACAGGGACAGGAGGAGAGGTCTATAACTGAATTGGAGGCTGCCATTCCATCACAATCGAACAACAGATCATTGCTCACAAAAGTCGCCTCCTTGGACAACTCGTGGGGACATTTTTGGGTCATTTCTGAAGGCTGTATGTACTGTGAGTGTTCCAACTATCTATAGCAGTCCCCTTCATCAATTTTGAGAGGTATTCACACCTCATTTCTGTTGTATTGGTTCAGCCAATTTATTTAATAAAGAATAGCCATTGTTCAATCAATTTGCTCCTTAGAATGTGATCAATTTTCATTATAGTTTTGTGGGTTTTACATAAATTCAAAATAAGACATGGTGCCCGTCATTGGGGAGGTATAAGGGATTAAAAACCATCATAACAACAAACAAAATCAAAGAGACAACCTACTGTCCATTAGAATTTCACCTACAACCATAAATACAGACGCATGCAAACTGTTTGACGAAAGTCCAACACCAAATTCAAGGGGTTTTCTCCAATCTTTCCAACTTAGAATATTTCATTATCAAACTTGATATGTGTAAATTTGAATCTTATCTATTTAATCAATCAAACCTGGAACCTAGAGTCTTGTCCTCAAGACTGAGTGTGTTGCTTTTCTTCCGAGTCTCCTTCACTCAAGATGACAAGTACTTTCTTCAACCTGTCCTTTATACTAAGGAAATATACTATCTTGACAGAAATCTGAGTTAGGGAATAAACTCTATAATCTCATCTTTAATCAATCTAATACTTTGACTTTAATTTTGATCAATGGTTAGTCTGATAACTCCAACAGATCAAAATCCAACCTGGATATTCATAAGATTACATTAAGTAGAGGCATATCAAAGTAATCAAATTTGGGGTGCATAGTTCCTCTGAATGTACTGGATTTGAGATCCCTCTGGATCTACAATTGTTGTTTAGACAAAAGATCCTTTCTCCTGCAAATACCCTTTAAAATAATGATACAGTTTAAACATATGTAAGTACATACCTCTGATAGTATCGATAGGTAGTGGCACAATCCGACAACAACGACAAACAATAACAGACCTTTAAAACTTCAAAGGTGCTTCAACTTGTAACTTAAAGTTAGTTGGAGATTTGCTAGGGCAAGGTGCACTAGGACAATAAAACTTAGTCCCAACACTTCACAAAAACTTTCATTGCAACTGGTACTGCAGCTGGTGCTGGAACTGCAACTGGTGTTGCAACTGGCACGAAGGAACTGGCACTGCAACTGATACTACAACTGCAACTGCAACTACAACTGCAACTGCAACTGCAACTGGTACTGCAACTGCAACTGCAACTTAGGGTTTTATGAGGAAACCCTAATTTCTCAAACTTCAAATTTTGGAATTTTGATCTAAGGACTAGATGCGCCCACCTAGGGCGAGTTCCTAGGTGTGGTTACTTTCTCCAACGTCCTCAAACAAGGAAAACATCACACTAAGGGTTTATGTAGAAACCCTAATTTTCCAGCAGCTGCAATACTGAAACTGAATTTTGGAGAGGGTGCGCTGAGGCTAGTCACTTCTTATAAACTGTGAGTTGGTCTCTTTCAGGTAGACTCTGATACCATGTTGAAGTTTTTACTTATACAGCTAGCAGTTACGGTTCTTCTTTATTATTATAATCATTTAGCACATTAGCTGCATATCACTGAAAGAGAGGCAATCACAGAAACAATAGAGACACATAGATTATCCTGGGAAACCCTCATGGGGGAGAAAACCCAGCAAAAACTTCCTCAATATAGATAGACCAAAGACTGAACAAAAGATCCTCCTCTACTCCTTCACTAGGAAGAGTAGCACACCACTTAACCAAGAAATATCAAGACATAGACCAAGATCCCTCCTTGACGTCACCCCCAGTTGCAACAACTACTCCTCCAAGACTCGTGCACTTCTTCATAGCTGCAGATCTAGAGTGGTGAGTGTGTTCAAATGAGACACCATCCTCACATATAAATACAAGTTGTGAGGTGGCGCTAGGGTTGCGACTCTTCACTTGGTGAAGATGACTTCTCCTAGAAGTGGCTAAAACCACTTTACAATTACTAAGGGCCGACTTTACAAATACCACCATACAAATACATGTTTTACCAATCCGCAAAAGGGGATTTGATCTTATACAAGACCTGATTTGATCAATCCACAAAAGGGGATTTGATCTATACAATAATGACTCAAATATAAGTAGGATAGTCTTCGAAGTTACAATAATTCAACATTCTTGGGAACGGGATATCAAAAAATTGACCAAGCAAAACTGATGCTAACTGTTGTCTAGGTGAAGTAAAAATCTGCCAATTGTTTGCAAACTAAATCAGCCAACTCTTGTGCCCTTTGGCTCTGATACCATGAAGAATTTTTGAGGTTCCTAAGGCTGCCCAACAGGTCTGTCCTTGACCTCTTGTTGGGCATTGTTTTCAAGGTTCTTCAAATCTGATTTAGGAATGTTTTAGGACTGCCACCAAGTCTGAGTTTTCTGCCCATTGAATCTGCCTTTAAGCTTTTGATTTTATGCTCTTTTAATGCCTCTTTGTGAAGGGTTTAATTAGGATAGTTTTGCTGTCCAAGTTAGCTCTTCCACATGCATTAAAAACATAAAATACTCCTCTAGGATCTTTACACCTAAATGCTGAAATAAAAGAATGCAAACCACAAGATCTTTACACAAGTATTTTTGGTCAACATGACCTTGGAAAAACTCCCATGGGGAAAACCAGTTGGAAGAGAAATTTTATTATGGAGATCTCAAGCTATAATAGCACCAAGGAAAAATAACAAAGGAACCTGGTAAAATAACCAACTCCTTCTTGAGCTTGGGTTTGGAGTTCTTTGAGACTTGCGCCCCTCCTTGGGATTTGCGCCCCTCTAGAATGAATGCACCCCCAACCTTGCTTTGCCTGCTAGCTTTGGAAAATCTGTCCTAGCACTAAATGCGCCCTTTGCCTTTGCTTGTGTGCCCTTGCTTCTCACAAATGCTCCCAACCTGCTTCTTCAAATGCGCCCCTTCTTCTTCACAAGGAAATGCGCCCTCAAGCTCTAGTGCACCCTTTGCCTCTCACAAATGCGCCCACACTCAAGTTATTAAGCCCTCAAGCCTCCTTGTTCCCTCTCCTCTCAAGAGTGTGCCCTCAAGCTTCTTTCTGCCCCGCTCTTCTCAAGAGCACGCCCTTCTTCCTCCACAAGCTTTCTCTCTTCCCCTCTCCTTCACTCAACTCTCTCAAGTGAACAATGAATGTGCTTTTGCCCCTTTTCTTTTTTTTAGCCTCATCCTTAGGCTAAATGAAGAAACCAATGACTAAGATTAGATCTAGGCCAAACTCCAATCAATGGTGGAGATTTAATCTCCAAATGAATTAAGTCTCCTAAGTCACTTTATGTTAATAAAGTCACTTTGTGACTTAAGTGAAATAAAGTCACTTTGACTTTATAACATAAATTAAAGTGGCGAGGGTCAAATATTCCTCCCTTTGAGTTAGACACTCAATAATTCAAGGGGACCACTTTCCAAGGTACCCAAATCTCAACACTTTCCTGCTGCTTCTTTGTTCAATTGAGGTCGACTTCTTTATCGTGTCCACCTTTACGCTTTGCTGAAACCCTAATCTGCCAAAACCCTAATCTCATCTTGAGATGTATGGTTTGGATTATATCATGTCTAAGTCATTAATGTATAAAATATACTTTATTAGACTCCTAGGTATGTCAACTGCAAAACATAAGATTTTCACTTCTTCCTAAGTGAAATTACAAAATAGAATTATTACCCACTTTTCCTAAGTGGCCACCCTTGAAATGTCTCCAACCACTTCTTGCATGTTCACACTAAAACCTATGCAAGAAGTTCCTATCCAAACTACATTTCTCAATATTGATTCCTTCATTCCAACTTCCCATCAAACACTTGGCCATCAACCTATCTAACCTCCATCTCCCCCTTGGATCAACCAATGCCTGATTCTCCTCCAACACAATAGCAATACTCTTAGTAGTAGAACATTTAACAACCAAACACTTAGCCACAACAACAGAGTTCACTGATGGTTGAACAACCATGGGTTCAATGCCCACTAACGATAGAGAAACTTTAGCAAAATTTGTAACCATTTGCAAATTGCGCAACTTCAATAGGATTTTTTAGCCCCACACTTCATATGTTTTCATTGGATCAAGACATGCTTAGTTTCACAATTCTACACCAACATAGGATAGAGAAGAAGTGCAAGACGTGGTATTGGAATGTTCTTTTGATGTTTTCCACTTAGTGGATTAGGTTTTGGTTGAATAATGGGTAAATGTTGTGCATGAGGTTTTGAATGAGCATGCCCAATTACAATGACAGGTCGAGAACATTCAAGCAAGACATATTCTTTAGACCATGTAGCTTAATCAATGCGATAAGGAGTTGGTAGATGTTCGTGCCAAAATGGTCGATGATGACAAGAAGCACCAGTCCAATTTAGCGTGCCTTGTAGAGCTTGAAGTCGTTTGAGAAGAGAAGAGTGCCTGCCTAGTCGAGTTAGAGGAGGCTTAGGAGACAATGGCTTTTGATGGTTGACCACACAACTAGTTGGTTCCCGTTATCACAAAATCTAGCACTTGTGCAAAGCCATCACAAGATGCTGAACTTGCGTAACAATTGGAAGTAATTGCCACTATCACCTAGGCATGTACTTCCCTTGTTTTAGTGATGGATAAGAGTCCAACACAAGGGACTCGAGAGGCTTCCCTTGTGACCTCAAGGGATCCTATAGCAAGTTTGAAGACAAGTCTACGGACCCCTATCTTGGTCACTTAAAGAGATAGTCTAGGTCTAGGAATAGGGGAAGGTTAGGATGAGTTTAGACAAGGTAATTGATCGTGTGTGTGTATGTGATGTATTCCAATGCATTCAATGATAAATACCAAGTCTAGGAGAGGAGAAATAAGCCCCAGAACACTAGCTATCAAAGAGGAAATGCTGCTGTAATAAAACTTGCAGTAAAGACAATGTACTTCAGCAATATAGCAGTTTACAACAGCAGTAGTATATCAGCTCTAAATCAGCAAATAAATGGATGAAAATATGTCTAAAATAAAATAGAAACACTTACAAATCATCTGCCAATAGTTGCATGAAGTTTAAAGCATTTAATTATGTTAATTGTCAGCAATATGCTTAAGCCCTAATGGCTGCAGCAAACATTTATAACAGTAACATGATAATAGCTTAGAATGCAAATCGTTGGATTAGTATGAGCATGAAAATGCAGTAAAGGATCTAACCTACAAGTTGCTTTTGAGAGAGAGAGAGTTTATTAAGGTTTTGTATCACTTGTAAGCAAAGACTAGTGCCGTTTTCCTTCTTTGGGCAAATGGAGTCAAGCAACACCTTAAATTGGATAGTCAAGAAGAGCAAGAGATTTGAAACCCTAGGACTATACCCTCATAGGCCTAGGACCAAACCTCAAGGAAACTAACCCTAGGGTTTATATACTCATAAACCATAGTGTTGTTTTCTTCTTCTATAGTGTCTAGCTTGAAAATCCAAGTGAACTAGGTCAAACCCTAAGGCTTATACCCTTATAAACCCTAGGTCTTGAACTAGCAAAGATACCCTAGGGGGATAAACAATCTTAACCCCTAGACTAGGTCTTAAATGCTTCAACAATTTGAGATGAATGAAAATAGGGAGGGGGACAAACAATCTTAATCCTTCCTAGTGTTTCTAACAAAATTGAACCTAGCATACAAGGTAACATGCAACAATTAACCATCTAATAGAGCATCCACCATAATATACCATGAACAAGCATTTAAACTTGAAGAAGAACAATTACTAGACCAAGTCGCTATGCATGAGGAGGCCCTAACTCAAAGATCATCCACCAAAAAAGAGAGAGCATCCACAAGATTATCCTTCCAAAAGTGCGCACAAGTACTCCATAGCGAAAAAGAGAGAAGAGATGACAAGTAGTGATGTTTCTCACAAGTGAGTTATGATTTGGCTATGAGGTAGCGTGAGCCTCTTTATATGAGGCAACCCTAGCGCTATAACCCCTCAAAGCCCCCCAAAATGCAAGTAATCTATGAGACAAGTGAGATAGGTCAAGGTCCGTTGAAATAATGTAACTGCAAAGTGTATTCTTATTATTATTTGATATATTATTCATTGGATCAATCCCCATTGTGGATTGATCATGTCGGCTCTTGTAAAAGGACCAAATCTCCTTTGGCGGATTGGTCATAATATAATTGTAATAGGCAAAAGAAGAAGTCGGCCCCAAAATATATCAAAGAGGCCCCGGAATATAATAAAGGTGGTTATAACCACCCAGATTAAGAAGTCGGCCCTGCCAGTGAAGAGACACTCCACACGTGCCAGATTAGTATAAATAAGAAGGCTAGCACCTCACTTAGACACACTCACTTGTTCATTGAGAGACAAGTTTCGGAGCTGCAGTTGGAGAAGAGAGAGAGAGAGAGAGAGAGAGGCGCATTTTTGGGAGAGGACTTTCTGTACTTGTTTGAGTTATCTCTTGGCATTGTATTGGCTATCTATATTAAGGAAGTTTTGTTGGGTTTTCTGCCCCATGAGGGTTTCCCAGGATAAATGATGTGTCTCTTGTGATTATGTATTTCTCAGTGATATTGTCTTATGTTGTTGTTATCTATTGAAATGCAAAGAACTATAATAATGGCTTAAACATTAACATGGTATCAGAGCCAAGCTGAAGAAAGCATCTTTCACAAAAGTGAAAAACGTCACTGTTGTTGTACATGCAAATTAGGGTTTTTTGATGGTGAAGCTTTTCAACCCTAAAACTATCTAGAAAAGTGCGCCCTCCCCCAAGGATCATTTTGGCACCTTCAGCGCACCTTTTCAGTGGCTAGATCTCCCGGAAAGTGACACCCTAGTTTCACAAAGTACCAGAAAACCAGAAAACCAGAGTACCAGAAGTACCAGAAGTGCCAGAGTACCAGAAGTACCAGAAAACCAGAAGCACCAGTCTAGAAATACGCAGATCAAGTTTGAGGGGGTAAAAGTTGGATTTTTAGAAATTTGAGTGCACCAATTTACTTGTCTCAGCTTAGTGCATCTATCCCCTGGATCAGAATTTCAAATTTTGAAGTTTGAAAAATTAGGGTTTCCTCATAAAACCCTAAGTTGCAGTTGCAGTTGCAGTCTCAGAACCAGTTGCAGTTGCAGCCGTACTACCAGTTGCAGTCACCCTTGAAGTTTTTAAAGAGTTGGTAATGATTACTGCTGTTGCCAGATGGTGCCACCACCTGCAAATGCTATAAGAGGTATGTACTCACATATGTTTAAATGGTTAAACTTTAAAGAGTATTTGCAGGAGAAGGGATCTCTTGCCATAGATCTAGAAGGATCTCAAGATCTAACACATTCAGAAGAACAATATAACTCAGGTTTGATTATTTCGATGTGCATCTATTTGTTATGACATTATGTTGAAGCTATGATCAAATTATTAGATGGATTAAAGTAGAGATCATAGAGTTTATTCTCTAACCTAACCTTCTATCAAGGTAGCATAGTGTCTTAGTACAGAAGACAGGTTGAAGAAAGCACTCGTCATCTTGAGTGAAGGAGACTCGGAAGAAAAGCAAGCACTCATTCCCGAGGACAAGGCTCCAGGTTTGATTAATCAAGTTAATAAGATTCAAAGGTACACATGACGAGTTGATGACTATAGTTGAGATAACAGTCTTTGTAAAGTATCATACTTGATAGCATGTGAGCATATAGAGGTAAATGCTTAACGTAATCATTTTTCTGATACAACTAACAACTCCTCTAGGAAGAATCTCGTGTGTTAGTTCCAGGTTGCCATGGAGGAATGTTTGATCACAACACTATGAGAGTGTTGACCTCATTTTCGTATTGTATTCCTTACCTTTAATCTTTGCTTCAGACAAGTTACAAGTGATAGCTCTAAAAGAGCTACTGTGATGATTGTTCATGCTATTGCTTTATATTATCAAAAGGATATCATTCTTGCTTGCTGTTTTGTTGACCTTGTTCCAGGTCACAGGTAATAACCCCGAGGAAGCAATAGTGAAGGTTGCAGAAGGCAACATGCTAAAGGAGAAACCATGAATGAAGCAATCATCATTGGAAAAGAAGAAGGTGGCTTGTATAAGCTAAAGGGTCACTCAGAAGCTGCCATGACCCACGCCATTGATAATCCATGTGAACTTTGGCATAGAAGATTAGCTCACATTAACTACAAGGCGCTACCATACATATGCAAAGCGGTCACAGGTTTACCAGAACTCAAGGTTGATCATGAAGGCGTATGCAATGGATGTGCACAAGGGAAGAACATCAAGAACCCTTTTCCTTAGAGAGACAACAAAGCAAAAGGAGTCCTAGAACTCATCCATTCAGATGTGTGTGGCCCAATGCCATCGTCCTCCATGAGTGGGTATGTATACTATGTATCATTCATTGATGATTATTCTCGTAAGACCTGGTTGTTTTTTTTGAAATCTAAAGATGAAGTGTTCAACAAGTTCAAGGAATTCAAAGCCTTGATAGAGAATCTTTCTGAAAGAAAGATCAAGATACTCAGGTCAGATAATGGAGGAGAATACACCTCAAAAGAGTTCGTGAGCTTTTGCAAAGATGTTGGGATCAAGAGGGAACTCACAACTCCCTATAATCATCAACAAAACGGTGTAGCTGAACGAAAGAACAGAACGATAATGGAAGATGTGAAGACTATGATCCATGATCAAGATCTTCCAATGTGCTTATGGGCAGAAGCAACAATGACAGTCGTTTATGTGCGAAACCGATTATCCCATAGTGCACTTGGGTTCAAGACACCTGAAGAGATGTTCACCGGAAAGAAGCCAGAGGTAAGCCATCTCAAAATATTTGGTTGCCCAGTTTTTATACATATTCCGAAAGAGAAGAGAAACAAGCTGGAACCTTCAGGAAAGAAGGGAATATTTGTGGG
>JASDQU010099828.1:1206180-1218219 GCA_032191745.1 Picea mariana
GGGAGTGTTGAAATAATGTAACTGCAAAGTGTATTCTTATTATTATTTGATATATTATTCATTGGATCAATCCCCATTGTGGATTGATCATGTCGGCTATTGTAAAAGGACCAAATCCCCTTTTGCGGATTGGTCATAATATAATTGTAATAGGCAAAAGAAGAAGTCGGCCCCATAATATATCAAAGAGGCCCCGGAATATAATAAAGGTGGTTATAACCACCTAGATTAAGAAGTCGGCCCTGCCAGTGAAGAGACACTTCACACGTGCCAGATTAGTATAAATAAGAAAGCTAGCGCCTCACTTAGATACACTCACTTGTTCATTGAGAGACAAGTTTCAGAGCCGCAGTTGGAGAAGAGAGAGAGAGAGAGGCGCATCTTTGGGAGAGGACTTTCCGTACTTGTTTGAGTTATCTCTTGGCATTGTATTGGCTATCTATATTAAGGAAGTTTTGCTGGGTTTTCTGCCCCATGAGGGTTTCCTAGGATAAATGATGTGTCTCTTGTGATTGTGTATTTCTTAGTGATCTTGCCTATGTTGTTGTTATCTATTGAAATGCAAAGAACTATAATAATGGCTTGAACATTAACAAGGTCAACCCCTCAAATAGCCTCTAATGCAAAGATACAATGAAAACATAGCAAGATGTCTCATCAAAAGGTGAAACGTGTGGTGTAAAAGCCTCGAAAGGCTATGATGTCATCCTCTAAAGGTGAAAAAGTGTCTCCAAAGGCCACATCTCTCCATGAAATGGTGCAAGGAACATCAAAGGTCATGTCCCATCACCCAAAGGTCATGTCTCATCACCATCAAGCACCAAGTCATCAACAAGAAGCATCTCTCCATGCTAGGTTGTCTCAAACCTGATCAAAGCATAGCGTCATCTCTCACGTGTGGAACATCCAAGGGAAAGGGTGTGATGTCATGGTTGAAGAAGGCTCCATAACCCTCCAAAGAGGTGAGTCATCGTCTCCAAGTGCAACGTCATCAAGTCAAACCCTAATATGCTTTGGGGTTTCTTGCCCAAAGTGAGGGGTTTCCTGCCTTTTGAGTGACCATCAAGCGATATCTGCAATATCAAAGCCCATCTTCTCAACGTCCAAGGCCCAAGATGTGTGGAAAGGTGCCTCAGGGCATGTCAAGTCATCCAAGAACCCAATGCTCTGTCTTAGAGGTGAAAAGTCCTCTAAAAGGTGCATAACGTCCTGGGCATAAGCATGAAATCGTCCTCCAAAGACCATGTCAAAATGCATCAAGGTCAACCAAGTCAGCCAAAGCCATAGAATCAAGTAAGACCATCAATCACAAGGCACAATAGTCCTTAGAATCATACAAAGTAATCCATCACTTAATACACAAGCCACATTATTAATTCACATTAGATATCCCCTTCAAACTTCACATTAGCTCAAGACTTTATGCAATTTGACAAGTTTAGGTATATGAGGACCATCAAAAGACCTATTAGGTGTGCCAACACCCATTTAGAGGGATAGGAAGCCTATCTAAGTGTAAGTATGGTGGATGAAAACGTGTTGGGCTGACTTTTTGGTGCTGGAGTCATTAACATGGAAGGTACCGTGCTTGGTCCATTTCCATGAGCTCCTTTGTAGAGGGAGTGCTTGCTTCTTGAGATACCCTTTCCTTGGCAGTGTGTATATTCCAAACCCCTTTCTTGCCTTTTGATATTCATTTTATGCATTTCATGTCCCCTTTTCAGGTTTCAGGCACTTTATTCTTTCTTGCTGGGATTAAGTCCTTTCATTTTGATATGCATTCAGTGCATTAGGACTAGGGGCGATCGCCTCATAGTGAGGGGGTAGAGCTCAAGTTGGCCTTTGGATTTTAAATTTGGCCATTCATTATCCCACGTTTTTTTCTTTTTTAACATTCTTTCTTTATTTAGTTGCGTCAACCTCGACATTCTAGCCCTTCTTCTCATAGGAGGATGAACCACAAGCCTTTTTGGTGTACATGTAACAACCATATTGAAGTTTATTACACTATGGAAGGCCCCAGGATGAAAAGTGTTAAGTATGGGGGGGGGAACGGTACGTTACCCTTTTCAAAGCCTCCTAGTAGTACCCCTGTTCCCCAAGAGTGACAACACGGGACTAGGATACTAGAATTGGCCACCAAGGTGAAACAAGGCAAAGAGCATAATTTCTGAGCTTATGATTCATTATCCAACTTCAACCCATGATCCTCACTCACATGTCAGATGCGTTAAATATGACACTCTATATGAAACAAGGACTATTGTACCTCATAATGTGTTGGACCACCATCTTCTAATGAACCATGCTGATTAGGTGTGATGGGCTATGCTGAGGAATGAGGCATTTGGGGGGTTGCTGGTTGTGGAGACTGCTGAACATCATCATTAGAATCATTTCTTCATTTTGGGCCATGAGACATGATCTCCTCTAGTTACCCCTAGGTGAGAGAGGGGGGTAACAGTTCCACTACCCTTCTTCCTGAGCTAAGCAACTTATTTATCTCAATCTTTGTAGAAAGATATGCTTAGAGATTATGAGACCTCTATATTGTGTAGTTTGGAATTTAGTTTTCCCATCATTGCCTTTGAATCCTCCTTTTTTGTTTGCTCTTGAGGCTTGACTATGTGATTGCATTGACTATGAGTTTGTTAAACATCTTTAAATCGTTCATCATAGAAAACATTAGCTCCCACTTTTCATTAACTTTGTCTAGATTATGTTATGCATCATCGCTATCCTTTCTTCCATGTCCTCCAGGGTCTCAACATTTACTTCCACCATTCTAGCGAGTACATCCATTATCGCCCATTTGGAATGAATCAATAACCTATACACACTCCTCTCAATTTGAGTATTCTTCGGGTTTGTAGGATTAAAAATTGAAGGGTCTCTAGCATATCCTACCCAAGAGTCTACTCTCACTTTAGCTCCCAGGTGTTGGAATTCCTCTACTTGTTTCCTAATGGGAGAGGTTGTTAGAATATAATGGATGTGCTCGTTTTACCATTGACAATATCTCTATTGTCACCCAACCATAGGCCGAAGCCACCCTCCGAGCACCTTAACCTTGACAGAGAATCACTCCGGAAGCAAACCCTAGGCTAGATAGCCAAACAAAGGGTAGCGCACCTTTCCCCAAGGATAACACACTAACAAGAGTTGATTAGATAGTCCAAACCCTAGCCAAGAGATATTCCAAGCCAAAACGTAACTGCTAGCTGCAGTAGCTACACCGACAACTCTCCTCAAACCTGCGCACAAAACTGGGCACTGCAGTGCGCACAAGTGCTGCTCTGCAATTCTGAGACTGATTTCTAGAATGAGAACTGGCCTCCTGTATTTATACTAATTCTGGCTAACTACCTGGGTCGACTTTTCATTCTGGGTTTCTGTCTGTTCAGTATATTATTATTTCTTCTGGCCGTCTTCTTCTCTTGGAGGCTAATAACCTAATATAAATTATCTTCTTGAGCTGACAAGTCTTCTAGGGTTATTAGCCAACTCATTAGGGTTTCTTCTTGCTTCCCGGAGTATTCTATTCTCGTCAGGTTTACACGTGGAGGTAAATACCTCCCGCAACTACCATAATATCAACACTCCCACCTAGCTAGGGAGGTATTACAGGTAATGGTCTTGAGCACAAAACATACCATTCACCCGGTAGCATCAACATAGTCGTCTAGACTATCTCATGACTAGATTATGAGCATCATCATCACCATCAGTGTCATCAACTGCATCATCTCTCAAAACCATACTCCATCTGAGTAATCAGACATAATGCTAGATAAGTCACTCACACCACAGAGTGATACAAGAGCCATTCTTCTAATCTGGACATATGTCCTAGAAGAGTAGACGTTCTGAACCATTTTCCATCTGGGAAATCTCTGTTCTTTGATCATCCATCTAGCTGATAATCATTTCCAATATTGTTGATAGTCTTCAGGGTGTTCGACAACACAGGTATTCCAACAGAGGACGAACACCTTTAGTAACCACTCACATAACCAGATCAAAGATCAACACACCGATGTTTTCACGTGGTAAAACCCCTACGGGGAAAAATCCACGGCCCCAACCAACACGGCCACTTGGAGCAGTTTATTAATGCAAAGAAAAAGATTACAGAGAGATTTTACGAGATAGTTTCTCACAATCGATCATCAGCAAATGACCCTCCATGCTCTTTAAATAGAGATAATGGACCAAATGGGTGTTAAGCCACGGATCAATGGCCGTTAAGATCGGGGAGAGTATGAACCGTCAGATCACTTTATGTCGGGAACATATCGTGACCGTCGAATTTCCTAACTACAAATGCATACTAATGCATACTAAAGAAACACACTAGAAAACACACTTTTACCTAACGACACAATAGACCAAGTAGATCTTACTAACTCCTAAGTGTCTAAATATCCTAACATCCCCCCTTAAGAACAACTTCATGAACTCCTAACATATATCAAAGTTTGGAAAACTTCGCTTCTGTAAGAGACTTTGTGAAAATGTTTGCAACTTGATCTTCTGTAGGGCAACAGAGCACTTCAATAACTTGATCATGAATGAGCTTTCTGATGAAGTGCATGTGTAGCTCGATGTGTTTGCTACGCTGATGTTGAACTGGGTCTTTGGCGAGCTTGATGGTACTCTGATTGTCACACCAAAGGCTGGTCGGATGCTGGTGTTGGAATCCAAACTCCGAAAGGATCTATCGAAGCCACAGGGTTTCCTGACTTGCATTTACCGCTGCTTGGTACTCTGCTTCTACTGAAGAAAGTGCAATAGCCTGTTGTTTCTTACAGGCCCAAGTGATAGGTCCTGAACCAAGGCTGAAAACATAACCTGCAGTAGACTTCCGATCATCAGGGTTGCCAGCCCAATCTGAATAAGTGAAACCAACCAATAAAGGAGTCCCCCCTGAACTGTAATGTATCCCGAACTGAACTGTACCACGAACATAGCGAAGTATCCTTTTAGCTGCTTTCCAATGGCTTTCATGGGGTGTTTGCATATATCGGGCAACAAGACCAACAAAAAAGGAAAGATCAGGACGGGTATGAGTCAAGTATAAGAGGCTACCAACTAACTGACGGTACAGGGTGGCATCAACTTCAGGAGAAGTACAGGTGGCATAAAGCTTGACTCCAGACTGGAAGGGAGAAGGGGTTGGTTTACAATCGTCCATGTGAAAGCGACGAAGAAGGTCAAAAGCATACTTAGACTGGGAAAGAAAAATTCCTTCATTGGTTTGCAAAACTTGGAGGCCAAGGAAATAGTGCAAAAAGCCTAAGTTTGTCATTTCAAATTTCTTCTTAAGGTTGGTTTTCACATGGTTTAAAAGTTTTGAGTCACTACCAGTAAGGATAGGGTCATCAACATAAAGGACAAGAATTATGAGATGGCTTCCTACTTTCTTGGTATAGACATTAGGATCAGAATGGCATCTAGAGAATCCAGTGGTAGTAAGAAAGCTATCCATTTTGGCATACCAAGCTCGGGGAGCTTGCTTGAGACCATAAAGAGATTTCTTGAGGCGACAAACAAGGCTAGAGTCATTCTGGACATAGCTAGGAGGTTGTTCCATGTAGATTCCTTCTTGCAAATCTCTGTGCAAGAAGGCAGATTTAACATCCATCTGATGGACCTCCCATTTATGTGAGGCAGCAAGGGCAAGAACAAGGCGGATGGAATTCATTTTTGCTACAGGGGCAAAGGTTTCATTATAGTCAATTCCTTCAACTTGGGAAAATCCTTTGGCAACTAACCGAGCCTTGTGTCTTTCAACACTTCCATCTGATGCATACTTAGTTCTGTAGACCCATTTGCATCTAACAAGTTTTCTTCCTTTTGGAAGAGGTACAAGATCCCAAGTATCGTTTGCCATTAAAGAACGATACTCTTCATTCATTGCTGTATTCCAATCTAGATGACCTGAAGCTTCTGCAAATGTCTTTGGATCATGAGTTTCTGAAACTTGAGCCAAAAGAGAAGAGGGTCGCTAGAACTGTGAACGTGTCCGACACTGATCTAAAGGATCATCGACAAGATCACCAACTGCTTTGCGTGTTGAACAGACCCATCTAGGAAGCGGTGGAGCTGGTGCTGGTTCAGGTCCAATGTTTCTGACTGAGAAGAGGTTTGTTAGAGCATCGTACATCTTCTTCGATGAGTCAAGATGGGAGATGTAGGGTATCAAGTGATCTTTTATAGAATCCACTATGATACTCATGGCATTGATGTCACCGTCTTTGAACTTCTCCATAGCTGCAACGTTCTGCGGTTCCTTCTCTTTTCCTTCTTCAAACTCTGGTTTCACGATCTTTCCTTTCACGATATCCAACACTTTATTCTTCCTAATGATGAGGTCAATCCTTGTCTTCCACGCTCTGAAGTTAGAAGCTCCATCTAACTTGTTCTCTGACTTCATAGAATAAGTCATGACTGCTTTGACTTGGTCAAACCCTAGATTTGACCAAAAACTCAAACTTCACGTCTTGGCTTGCTGAGAGTACCAGGAGATGCGCCAGGCTAGGGCACACTGATCTATTCGGAGATTAGGTCAATTCCTTCACTTAAGGTGCCTCAACGAGAGGATTAGGGTTTTTACAACTGCACCTGCTAGTAACCCCAACGACAGTGCTATGGTGACTGCTCCTGCTAGAAACCCTAGCGACAGTTCTTCAATGAGCTTAACATCCTTACGGCTATGTTTCCTTCCAGCGGTTAGACTGAGTGAAGGAGGTGTGGGTCCATAACCTGTTAGAATATAATGGATGTGCTCATTTTACCATTGACAATATCTCTATTGTCACCCAACCATAGGCCAAAGCCACCCTCCGAGCACCCTTACCTTGACAGAGATTCATCCTGAAGAAAACCCTAGGCTAGATAGCCAAACAAAGGGTAGCGCACCTTTCCCCAAGGATAGCGCACAAACAAGAGCTGATTAGATATTCCAAACCCTAGCCAAGAGATATTCCAAGCCAAAACGTAACCGCTAGTTGCAACAACTGCACCAACAACTCTCCTCAAACCTGCGCACAAAATTGGGCACTGCAGTGCGCACAAGTGCTGCTCTGCAATTCTGAGACTGCCTGCCAGAATGAGAACTGGTCTCCTGTATTTATACTAATTCTGGCTAACTGCCTGGGACGACTTCTCATTCTGGGTATCTGTCTGTTCAGTATATTATTATTTCTTCTGGCCGACTTCTTCTCTTGGAGGCTAATAACCTATTATAAATTATCTTCTTGAGACGACAAGTCTTCTAGGGTTATTAGCCAACTCATTAGGGTTTCTTCTTGCTTCCTGGAGTATTCTATTCTCGTCAGGTTTACACGTGGTGGTAAATACCTCCCACAACTACCATAATATCAACAAAGGCATGATGAGCATTGAAGGACTCTATATGGTTCTCCACGATCTTTGAGTATTTGAAATGATTGTTTCTACTCTTCCAACTCAGGGCAAAGTTACATGTTTTGTCCTTGCCTTTCCCCTTTCCGTTGCTTGTCGTGGAGGGTGTTTTCTTGTAGCCTTGTCTGTTTGAGTCGAAACCATTCTCTCCTCATGATTCCCTCCTTCATTTTTGCTTGCTTCCTTAGTCATCTTCTCCATTTGTGCATATTGTTCTAAAGATCCTTCCAACTCACTCACCCTTTAGATCCCACATGATTTGTCTACTCCACCTAATGACTGTAGAGAAATTTGTCTTCATCTAAGATAACATAGAGATAACAACTCTCAAATTCGCATCCATGTCCCAACTTTTCCTCCTCTCGAATACAAGGTGAACCCAATCTTCACAGATCATTATTGTTGTGGCCTTTGATTGCCAGACAATAATTATGATGATTGTGCTATCCCACTTGATGATGGATATCAAATCTTTCTTGTTTGCATGCTTCCTTTTTCCTGCCTAATCTTATGATATGTGTGATTTATGTAATTTTTGGTTATTGCTTTGCTCATGGACACCCTTCCTGTAGACAAAGAGTGAGATCAAGATAAGAAACTAACCTAATCTACCTAGGGCAAGATTGCTTTATTCATTTGAAACACAAGGGTGGCCTATTATCTTAGGGGTTTAACTCGTATATCCAAGGGATGGGAACCTTAAGGATATCAATCTTACTACATTGTCTAAGAGAATGATGAAGGATGTGAAGCTAGAGGACTAAGGCTTAGGATAAGGGAGAGAATTGCTACTTAGGTTTGATGTAATATAAGAATAGGAAGAGGTGATGGGAGAAGAAGGACAATCTAAAGGTTAATTGATTAGGAATTGTGTAATGTGAACTAGGGAGAATTAAGGATGTATACATTGATAATTTGATTATTAAGAGGCAAATCTGATAAATTTGATCTAATCTAACTAAGATAGCACATGAAGGTAAACAAAAAATAAAAGAAAAGTCAATGCAATATTTATTATCCTCTTTTCTCTTTTGGTGCCTAAAAATGGCTTAGATTAAACTAGAAAAGTTGATAAAAGAGGGAGAGATAAAAGAAAATACCATTCCTTTAATCTCCAACCACAAACAAATGAGTTAAGTTAAGATAAGATAAGATAAGCTTATTATTGTCCAACAAATGATCGAAAGTAGGTCAATCGGTCTACTCATTACATAAGTGGCAATACATAGTGGGAGTGTGAAGACCACTTCTATGAAAGCAAATCTATATTTTCCCTTTCTCTTTGATGTGATTTAGGTTTAGGAATGGAAAAATCTACTTGATTCCTTAGAAGTTAATTTATTTACCCCTAGGTTGGCACTAGTGCCCTAAAATGAAATAAAAAATGAAGAGAGCAAGCAACAAGAAACAAGTCAATAAATAAACTAAAGGGAAAGGCTTGTAGGCATTTTCGAGATAACCTTAATTTGTAGGAAAAAGGAAGGCAAAGTTACCCTTTCTCTAAAATATAAAAATATTTTTACAATGAACTCTAATCTAGGAAAGCAACTAATCAAGCATATAGACGACATAAATTAAACGAACAAAGAGAGTGTCCCGATGTTGTTAGTAGGAGACAAAGGTCTCTTGCCTTGCAAGTTGCTAGAATCCTCCTTTAGGGTAGATTGAAAGATAATTTTGGACAAGACCATGTGGCTCCAAGTGAGTCCAAGTAGATTGGAACCAAACAAGGTTAAGAGTTGCAAGAGATTCAAATAAGAGAGTAGGATAATTGAGTTGCAACATCAAGAAGGGATTTGGACAAAGATAATTCAGGGCATCAACAAAGTTAGAGGTCCAATCATGCACTGGTTTGCTAGAGGGAGGCCTGATGTAAATGCCGAAGAGGATTGCCAATTGATGATGTTAGAATCCCCAATCAAGACTAAAAGGAGAGCCCAAACCATTAAATCCATGTAGAAACTATAAAGAAAAGAGTAGGAATCCTCCTCAATAGCTTGGGGAGGGAGGAGGAAGGAAGAGGGAAGAATCATCATGACAACCTTAAGAAGATAATCACATGATAGAGAATAATTAAAGAGGCAAGCTTAAGAGGAAGAAATATGTGAGGGACACTTTCAATTTATAGATAACATGGTTGGTGAGGGAACCCTAATGACCATCCCCAAATTTAGGGAAAGAGAGGTTTTTGCTACCACAATACTGCAAAAATCAAGCATGGTGTATTGTGGCGAAATGAGGGAAAAAAGATCTTTATACCATGAGATTGCGAGAATTAAAAGTGGTATATTGCAGGATCAACTTGCGATAATAGGGCCAAATCACAATAGTGGAGATAGGGAAGGAAAAAAATCAAATAGAGGAGGTGGTTGGTTCATCGATTAAAAAACCAATAAAGTAAGGGAAAAAGTAGGCAAAAATGGCCCAAAAGGGATCCCTAACAACCTAAGACACAAATCAGGGCCCGATTTAAGGAAGGTGGTGACCCAATTGTGATCAAAGGTGGTTAGTTTTAGCTTTCGGCTTACTCCAAAAGTGTTTACACCATGTTTGGGGTGTGTTATCGCACAGTTTGTAGTTTAGGTCAAAAGGCTAAAGGATAAGGGTCAAACTGGTGAAACAGGAACCTTCCCCACCCAATGTCACCACAATGGGGAGGTTCTTTCTATTTAGGGAGGTTAGCCCAGGGGAGATGTCCTCGGTAACCTGGGGCTTTGAAGAGGCTGGGATACAAGGTCAGAGTTAAAGTTTCCCCTTCACAGGTTACCACCAAGATCAGAAGGTCCGGCTAATCAACCAATAATGAAGTATAGTCCCAAATGAGAACACCTGCCCGTAACAAAGCAACAATAGAAAAATATATATGCAGGCTATATACAAAGGGTTAGCACTTCATATAACCATTTGATATAATTTAAGCAATGTAAAGTAATAGATATCAATGAGATCAACGTTTTGTCAATTATCTATGGAAAGAGCATTAATTCATCAATAACTATCAAGATGACAAAGCCAACAATATATTCAATCAACACATCAATCAATAAATGCTTTAGATCATCACTCAATTGCTTATAAAAGTCAAAAGTATGCTGCTTCAAAAATAACCAACTATGACGTCAGCCTTAGTTAGGGTTAGGGTTAGTTAGTTAGGGTTTCAAGATTTAGGGTTTAAAGAGTTGTCTTGTACACTAAAGCTTCAACGTTGGAGATCAATTCAGTGCCTTGGGTATATGGAGTCTAAAATGAGGACACAAGGTCTGAGGAGGGTAATAACGCAGAGACTAGAAGGTAGGGTTCTATGGTGCTGCAAAGGCAGGGCCCTAAAATCAAAACCCTAGGGGAAAGAGGCTCACTCCGGTGTTGCTTAAGCAAGGCCTCGTGCTCTTTCCTCCTTCTCTGAATTGACTTGGCAAAACGGCTAGCTTAAAGCATAAATCTAAGGGAGAAAGTGTTGCAATGACAAAGCTTTCAAACCCTAGAAGGTGAAACCCTAGGTGTAGGTAATCTAGGCCTAGGACGTCTCCTCTTTTCAACTTATAGACTTCAACGCTAGCTCAGAAGAAAGAAGACAAGTGTAGCAACGACTAGGCTCTATCTCTTTTCTTTAATGGCTGAAAAATATTTCTCAACAAGGGGACATGTAACAATAACCTACTTGTGTGCTTGTTACCTAGGGTTTTTAAATCAGCAATACAATAAGTAAATGTAAGAAATTATACCTACAACCATTCATTTAAGAAGTTTTGCATGAAAATTCACTTACATGTCACGAAGAAAAGCACAAGCAAACCCTAGTTGTAAACCTTCCTTGAGAGAAATGCCATAAATGCCAAGAAAAATCCTCTTTCAAAAGTTGCGCTTCACTGTAAACACCAAAACTACTCTAGTAGGGCGCAAAAAATCAGATCTCCTAAGAGGAGGAGTTGTGTTATGTTCAAATGAGGGAAAAACATCCTCAATATATATCATCCAATGACCTTTAATTTAAAAATTAGGTCATTAAAACAGCCGACAAGGATGACTACTAAAAATCATACTGTTTTTACATTAACTGCTAAGTAAAAGACATAAATGAGCAAAAGGTGAGACGTCAAGCCCCTCTGAGGGAGACGTTGGCCCTTTTTGAGCTAGTTCAGCATCCAGAAGTCAGATGTTAGCCCTTTTAGGGCTCCTCCAAGCTGCCACACGTGCCAGTAATCCCATCAAACTGCCACACGCTCAAGATGACGTCCAAGTCTCCTGGGTGACGTCCTGTCCATCAAGAGGAAAACGTTCCATCTGAAGTGGGTCAACCCCCCTAGGTTGGGCTCAGCCAAAGTGTCCTGGGTGGAACGTCCTTCTTCTTCTCGTGTGCAAAGGCTCATCATATCACTGTCCTGTCTCTAACCCTGATGGGGTCCCAACAACCATTTGATGGGCTCTTCAGCCCCATGGAGGTCCGAGCTAATCATCTCCCCATGTGTACCGGTCCACTGGTACTTGTCCGTCGGGCATGGTCCTGCACATCAAAAACTTCGCCCTCCATGGGCTCATTAGTCCTCGGGATCATAGCAATGTCAATCATATTTCATCATTAATTTTATCAAATACATGCATAAGACCCCTAGCATA
>JASDQU010099828.1:1227757-1244161 GCA_032191745.1 Picea mariana
CATGTTGACCAAAAATACCTATGTACAAAAATGCATGTGTTAGTCTCTTAGATCTGCTTTATTTAAGCTCCGTCTAGGCCAACTCCTAGCGAAGCCAAGGGGGGTAGTCCCTATAAAACGAATCTAAGGCTTTTAAAATCTAAGAAAGAAAAAGACACTTATTCTAGGAGTTTATTTATTTGAAATAAAACTTGATCAATAAACATTTTAGCATTTATCATCATCATACTCAAAAGGTACTTGCTCATATGAAAGAGAGATTACTGAATGAATAAAATTGCTCGCATAAGACAAAGATAGATAGTATGTTTTAACCAGTGCCTTAAATGGAGTCGTATGCAGTGTAGATCGAGGATTTTATTAAGTCGGATTGCATGAAGATCTAAGCATTGATTTAACATGCAACAGGTTAGAGTGTTTGTAGTGTGTTTTGTGTAGTTGATTGTTAGATTAGAGCATGCACAACTCTACGCAAAGAAAACTAACCACGACACCCAACTCCCTGAGGGGAAAGGACAACCTAAAAAAAAATGAAGTTAAAACCCCCCAGGGTCTCTGGAAACTTTGAAATCCACCCAAAATGAGCATGAACTTTTCTTGGATCTGTTTTTGCTGCAACAAAACAGCAAACAGATAAGATGAGAAATGACAGAAAAAAAAGAACTTTTAAACAAATAATTTTTTATCAAGATTTTCAGAAATTTTTCTAAGGCAAAAAGTGGATTTTTTGGACTTTTTGGCACTTTGCATGGACTAAACTTAGGCTCTTCTAACTGTTTCTGTTTGCTGTCATAAAACAACAAGCATAAGGCAGTTATTTAGCTTGATTTGGAATTCAAAACAAAGCGTTTTAACTAGCTTCAAATCTAGGAGAAAAGCAACTAGAAAATGCCCTAGATCTATTTCTTTAAATTGAAATTTTCTTAACAAGATCTAGAAACTTTGCATGCAAAGGAAACTAATTCAAACTTTTGATTTAGAATTAAATTCTTAAGCATGCAATGAAAGTAACCAAATGATTTTAAAGAGAAATGAGAGGGAGAAGAAAAATCTTTTTATTTTTATTTTTTCAAGCATTGAAAGTTTATGGGCGATGGGGTCTTTTGATGAAGAGTAGAGGGAGCTCAATCCTTTGAAGATCTTGGACAATGACGGTTGAAGCAACAACCTATCAATCCTCCAAGCTTGAAAAACCTACAACAATGTACTTCAATCCTGCAAACATTTGTTAAAAGGTCTTCCCTACAAAACAAAACTCAAATATGCATGTTAGTTTAGCCGAAAACGAAGCATGCAATATAAAAGTCTATGATTTAAGGAAGAAATAAGATGAGTCAAACTAGATTTATCTTATTCTACTGTATGATAGCATACCTTCTAAGCCTTTAAAATAGATACACAAGATTGAATAACAAGATACAGATTACCTCATACAGACTATACTAGATCCAAGCATCCACAACAATAGAGCTCCAAAGTCTTCTTTATTCAAATGCTTACAAAGTATTACAGAGTTTCTTCACCCAAGACTCAATTAAATTCTTGAAGAGGGTCGACTTCTCTTAAATAGGCATGGAGGTGGAGATCCCTAGGCAATGCATGCGCTAGGGTTAGGTGATGGTAGGTGCATGAGAGGAGGAGTGGCGCACTTAGTGATAGGGGGAAGTGACGTGAGGATGAGGGCGTTAATTTAGGGAGAATGGAAGTGAGGCATGGGAGTGGGAAGTTACATGTGGGAGTTACGTATGAGTGAGTGGGTTACGTAGAGGTGAAGGGGGAGTGAATTAAGAGTTGAGTGGGAGATGACGTGAGGGAGAAGTGAGAGTGAAGGGAAGCTTACGTAAGGGTTGAAGAGGGTACACACGAGTGGAGAGGGTTATGTAGAGGTGAAGGGGGAGTGATGTATGGGAGTGGGATGTTACATGGAGATGAGGGCGAGTAATGGGGATGAGAGGGAATCACGCACAAGTGGAGGGAGAGTGTAATTGGAGGCATGGGCCACATGCGTGAGGAACCACCTAGGATGGGAGTCGAGTCCCTACATTGGGAACTCCTCCCAAAATCCATGTCACCCAATCTAAGTCGACCCTCTCATCTTAGTTGACTCACTTTAATGTTTAGTCAACTAAGGATACCCAAAACATTTTTTTAAATCAATGTTCCCAATTTTCCTAAAATTTAGGAAACTCAATTAATTACCCCTTTTCCATATTTTCGAGTAGAATTGATCTTTTTAGCAATAATAATCGCTTTTTTGCCTCGAAAGATGGGAAATAAGGGTTTACATCATGCTCTGGACTTGAAAACGACTGTAAATATGGCATCTGACAATATCTGATGCCATATTTTTACACTTATTGACTCAGAATTAAAAAATTCCAATTTTGCGAGAATTTAATTAATTCGCTAAAACTTTAAAAAAAACCTATCAGACTTAGCCGTAATTTCCACATAACTCGAACACTATGTTCTAGTATGAGCTTATATACATTCTGACACTAGACATTGAATTTTCCATGCCAAGACCTGCTTGTCAACAAATACTTCGGCTTTGGAGCAAGTCTTTTTCGAGTGAAAAAACTTAGAAATTATTTAATCTTCTCACTAAGGTAAGGAGAAAAAATAATTAACAAGTAAAAAAAACACTCTGGAGTATGTGCCCACTCCTAGATCAAGGGTGGCCAATAGCCTTTTACATTCTCTCATACTTAGAACACTTATTACAGTAGTGGAAATGCGAGAAAAAGGGGCCTTTTTAGGGCCTGCTGAATCACCGAACTCTGCATGTATGAGCACTGCTTGCTCATTCTTTGGCGGCTCTTCAGGAAATCCAGCTTGTGCAACCTGGTGGATAACAGGTAGCATGAGTGGCTTCCATTCTTTTAACCATCTCTGTTATGGCCTTTAAAGGGTCATAAGATGGATCTTTATTGTCTGGGATTGCTGCTTTCTCTTTAGGATCTGACTGTCTTGAAGAACCGCCTCTTGCGAATCTTGGAAGGTTCGACTTTCTTGACGCTTGCATGTTTTTATCAATCTTGATAGCGGTTTCTTGAGCTATTTTGAGGTCGTCGGGTTCTTTATCCCTTAGTTGATATCTCATTTCACCACCGAATGCCTCAATATAGTAGATCATGATAGCACTCTCAGGAGGTTTGATGTCTTTGTGCATGCTTGAAACTAGTTCGTTGAACCTTTTGTTGAACTCGTCCATGGTTTCATTTTCATTTTTCTTCATTGTATTGAGGGCCGCCAAAAGATGACGGTGATCTCTTTTCTCCCCCCACTTTTCAGTAAAGGCATCTATGAGGTCCTTCAATGTTTTGAAGGTGTTATCCGGCTTGTCTTCATATCAGTCTGAAGCATCATCTTCTAAGGAAAGAACAAATAACTTCATTTTTACATCTTCATAATCGTGTGCAACACACCATTTATTTATACATCTCATAAAATATTTGACATGCATCTTAGCTAAAATGGCATTATTGCCTTGAAAACTAGGAAGTTTCTTAATTGCCTTTTCAGGAATAGCATGTGGATAATTGTTTATTGCACTAAAATCACATGGAGCATATATGGCCATTTCTGAAGTAAAACTACTACTAGCAAAAAGCAAGTGGATATCAGAAATGGACTCAGTTCCTAAATGACTAAGTACTCTATGAAAAGAGGCTTTAGCTAACCTCCTTCGATAAACCTTCTCAGGTTCAGGAATGAAGTTAAGAATGCCTTCTGAATTCCACCTTGTAGAATACCTAGTTAAATTGGAATTAAGTGGAGTCGCCAGATGGTTGAGTCTATTTCTGATAAACTACAAGCATAAAAAACTAAGTAAAAACAAGTTGTGTTCCTGGAATAGAAATATTTATCCCCGGCAACGGCACCAAAATGTTGCCGCCTTATACACACCTGGGAGACGTGGAAGAAATCTTCAATCCACTCGGTGTGTCCTTGGGGGCAAGTGAGAGTTAAGGTGCTGTCACCTACTCCTCAACTCCTCCGTCTAGGCCAACTCCTAGCGAAGCCAAGGGGGGTAGTCCCTAACAAATATACTATGGCTTGAACTAAGCTAAGTACAGGAAATTAAATCTAGGAGTTTATTTTTTTATTCAACAATCAACCATAAATTGAAATACACATAAACCAATCATTCATCCACGATATAACATCAAGCATATACTTGCATAAAAAGGATACTCAGGTACGTTTGTTAGATGCATCATGCAAGTAATATTAAATTTGCTTCAAAGATGATATCCAATATGTAAAAAGAAGCCTGTGGCTTTGCTGAGTGTAAAATGAGACCAGTGCCTTAAAGTGAATCGTGGGCAATGTAGTTCGTGTGTTTTATTAAGATAAATTGATGTTGAATTAGTGAAATGGTTTGGGCCTCCTTGGAGGTTAGCTCTTTGTTTGGAAACTTGCGGAGAGCTTTACCGAAACCCAATGGTCTCACCAGTAAAATTCACTCAAAGTGTTGGATGTCCAAAACGGGTGGGAAACCAGGTCTCGAGAGGGCCCGCCTTACTTCGTAGGTCACTTCAAGGCGTTTTCTCGCGCATTAAGCTAACTACTTTAGAGATTGTCCTAATTAAACTATCAACCACTGACCAACACAGCGTGTATGAAACTTACTTCCAGCAGATCGAGACTAGCTCGCGACTGGAAGGGTCAGGAACTGCACTGAGGGCCGAGGGGAATTTGTTTATTTTACACTGGAAATAAAACACTGAAATAAAATGTGAGACTAATTACTAATCCACACTGACTAGGCCTCTTTCGAGGAGCTGAGGGGATGGTTTATTTCCAACTTGAAATTGCAAGAAAGTAAAGCTAATCTAGCAATTAGTGTTCTACTTTGCAAAAGGAAATCTAATCTAGATTGATTGCAGTGCTTTGTGATGAATTGAAAAATTACTTTAGCTTATCTTTAGTTATGAAAATTAAATCTAAGCTAAAATTGCAAAAATTGACACCACCATCGAAAACATCGTTCCCCCAGGGGGGGATGAAAAGTGAGAGCTTGTAGCCCCACTAATTTTATTAAAGAACTTGCACTAAACTTTAAGGAAGTGACTTGTGACCATTCATTAGGGGAGTCACAAGTCTTTACAAAGTTTTACAAATATTTATTGTGTAAAGGGGTGCTCCCGGGGGTCTCGGATGCTCCTAATCCGCCCAAAACGGACATAATTTCCTCTTATCTGTTCATCAACCTGCACAAAACAGCGAACAAACAACAACAAAAGATGGCCAAAAACACTTTGGAAGTGTCTTGGGTTATTAGCAGGAAAGCCCCAAAATTTGACTTAGTAAAATTAACAAAATTTAGCAAAATGAACTAAGAAGAGCAAGCTAAATAGCTTGTCTCCTTAGGGTCCTTTTCTGCTGTTAAAAACAGCAATACAAAGGCACTCTAATTACCGGATATGAAGTTAAAAGATCTTTGAAACAATTCAACTTTCAGCCCTTAAAAATCTAGAAGTAAATTACTTGCAAAAATTGACATTTCTTGAGCTAGATCTAGTTTAAGATGATAGATTGAAACATGAACTCTAGATCTAATCCTTTGAACCAACTTACTAACTTAGATAAAAAGAATTTGAAATCTGATATATATCTAAGATAAGGTAAGCAACTAGTAACCCAAAGATTTTAGATTTAAAGAGAGGAGAAGTAGAACAAGCTTGTGCTTGGAATGTCCTTGGGCAATTGGAGTCTTCCCGGTATGTAAGAGGGACTATTGTCTTTCTTAAATCTCGAAGATGAAGAGGATGCAAGCAAGTTCCTCCTCCCTTCAAGTATGAGATCCTACAAGCTTCAACACACTTACAAACAAACGTCAAATAGTAGTATCCTTTACATATGAAATCTAAAAAGCATGTTAATCAAGCAAGAAAGCATGAATTCTTTGATTACATATGAGAATCAACAAGATTTAAAATGCAAGCTAGCTTAGTAAATCTTGTTAAATGAAAGATAATTGATCCAAGCATCAAACAAGTTTCATAGATCAAGGCTACAATTTAATCAATTTAATCAATTGGTACAAGACAATGAGTATCCACACATGAGATCCACACCAAGTTTGCCTCCAAAGCCTTTCTTTATTCCAATATAGAATGATAGTACAATAACAATGATTACAAAAGTGATTCTTTCAAGAGCTCCAACTAACTCACAAGAGGGAGGAGTGCTTGCTTAAATAGACCAAAGGGGAGAGTTCTCAAAGGAGGAGGGCGCACCACTTGGTGAAGGAGGGCGCCCCACTTGGATGAAGAAACAACCAAGTGTATGGGGAGAGGCTGCCACCTCTCTAATCACTCTCTCTACTTGCCACCTTGCAGATTTGAGGAGATATGGGGGTGCCACCTCTCAAGAGGTTGGCTGCCCCTCATCGGAATGCGCCACCTCTCAAGAGGTGCGCACCCCTTTATTGGCACATGCTTAAAACATAAGATTACATGCCCCACTTTATTTAATCAACCAATGACAGCAACCCACTTGCTGCCACACAGCCTTTTGAGGCTTTATTTCGTCTCAAACATGTCCCCACATGTTTCCTTAATTTGTACCCTTGCTGATTTTTTATGATTTTATTTGACTTTTTTGGGTTTTGTGAGCGAAAATGACTTTTAAGTGATTAAAATCACTATTTTTGCTCAACTAAGTGGGTACTTAGGTAATATGGGTGCTCTAGGTCCAAAAATGAACATCCCCATGGCATATTAAGTCCCCTAGTACCACTTTTTTAATACATCTTTATTTTTTAATTAAAAATTGCCAAATTCTGGCAATTTTTTAATTAATTGAAAAAATTAAAAAAAAACCTAAGGGGGACTTAGTACATTTCCATAAGACTCTAGGAGAATGTTTAGCATGGTAATATACATTAGACACTAGGATTAGATCCATGCTCAAGCCTAACCATGGGCATATACTCCAGCTTTGGAGGGATTGAGTGAAAAAACTCATAAATTATAAATTGCCTTAAAACAACAAAATATAATTAGTAAGTAAAAAAAACACTTCAGAGTATAACTCACGCTTAGGACTTAAGGTGGCTAAGACCTTTTACAAGTTCATCATGCAACATCTCTTATTACAATTTTTTATGGAAATGTAAAAGAAAAAGGGTGGTCTTTACGACCGGTTGAATGTCTGAACTCTGAATTTTGGACAACAATGTTCAAACTTTGGCGGCTCGCTGGAAGTCCATCCTAGTGCAACTTTGATGGATAACACATTGCATGGCTAAGGGAAAGGGGGTCTCATCACGAGCCAACCTTTCATTTCTACGAAAGTACTTGTGGGTAACGCTGCCACCACTAGTCACCACACCAGGGCAGTGTCCCCTGATTAACTCTTGAACAAAAAGAAAAAGAAAAGCAATAAAATAATAAAAGAATAAAATCAAGAATGGGCTTGGAAAGAGTGCATCCATGACAGGTACAACTCGCCTTCTACAAAGGCACCCACAGATAACACATTGCATCCTTGGCCTTCACTGCACCCACATGCTTGGACTTCCCTTAACCACATCACCCACTCACATGGTTTTAATGAGTTTTTCCTTTGGGAACCCACCTTTTTCGATGGACACTAGCCCAATAGAACGTTTTGTCTTTTCCTCCAGATTTGTATAGCAGGCTTGTGTAATGTCTTTGAGCTATTGACAGAGGTATTAGGGATTTTATGCATATGTTTAATAATATTAATGATGAGATGTGATTGACATTGCTATGATCCCTGTGATTGATGAGCCCATGGAGGGCGTAGCTTTTGATGTGTAGGACCATGCCCGATGGACAGGTACCATTTGGACCGGTACACATGGGGAGATGGATGCTGAGACCCCATGGGGCTGAAGTGCCCACCAGATGGATGCTGAGACCCCATTAGGGGGCAGAGGATGACCAGAGACTTTGCACCAGAGAAGAAGAGAACGTTCCACTAGAGGCACCCCGACACAACTGGACCTAGGGGGATTGACCCATTTTCAGTGGGACGTTGGCTCTAGATGGCCTAGGACGTCACCAGGAGGCTTATGACGTCATCATGAACATGTTGGCAGATGGATAGGGTAGTTGGCACGTGTGGCAACTTGGAGAAGCCCAAGGAGGGCTAACGTCTCACTTCAGGAGGCTGCATTTGCCCTATTAGGGGCTAGCGTCACCCTAGAAAGGGGTGACGTCTTACCTTTTGCTTGATTAGGGTTTAGTTTTGACATTTTAATGTAAAAACAATATGATTTGATATCTTGGCCTTGTCGGCCTTTTACTTGACCTAAAATGTAAAATTAGGTCAAGGTTTTATATAAATGAGGGATTTTGACTCTCATTTTCTCATCATCACTCATTCACTCCATAAGGAGGTCTGAAATTTGCGCTTTATCTTGGTTTTTTTGGCTGAATTAAGTGATGCACACTTGTTGAAGGAAGAGATTTTTGGCATTTATGGTGTTTCTCTTGAAGGAAGTTGTTACAACTAGGGTTTGCATGGTTATTTCTTGGTGATTTGTAAGTATTTTTCTACAAAACTTCTTGAATGAATGGTTGTAGTTTAATTTCTTGCATTTTTTTATAAATATTGCTGAATCAAAACCCTAAGGGACAAGCACATAAGTAGGTCATTGTCTCATGTCCCCTGATAGAGAAACCATAAACCATTGAAGAGGAAAGAAAGAGCCCAGCCTTAGCTACACTCCTTTTTCCTCTTCCTCTTTGCTAGCCGTACTATTTTGAAGCCAAAAGGAGTGAGACATCCCTGGTCTAGGTCTACTACACTAGGGCCGTACTCTTTCTAGGGTTTGCTAAAAGGCCTTGCTTTAACAACACCTCACCTCATCAAACCCTCTTGTTTTGGTTATATTTTTTTATTATTGAGCTAGCCGTCTACCGGGAAGGAGGAGAGAGCACGAGGCCTTGCTTTAGCAACACCGGAGTGAGCCTCTCTCCTCTAGGGTTCCGATTTTGAGGCCCTTCTTTAGCAGCAACTCAAAACTTTTCCCTCTAGTCCTTGAAATCTTGCCTCCTTCAACCTTTGCGTCCTTCACTTATGACTCCATTAAACCCTAAGGCATTGATCTAGAAGTCCTCCAACATTGAAGTGGAACTTGATCACACTACTGTCAAAACCTTGAGTCAAACCCTAGCCTAGGAACTAACCCTACTAACCCTAATGCTGACGTCATCCTTGGCTATTATATCATTGATGCAACAATGTTTTACTTTATGAGCAATTGAATGGTAGTTAAAGACATTAATTGAGTTAAGTATTAACTTGTTGCATTGAATGCCATATCGTTCTAGTATTTATTGGTGAAGTGACTTTATTTTTTCATTTCTATTTTGTAAACATTGACTTCGTCAACATTTAATTTGAAATTGCTTATATTGAATATCAAATAGTTGTTGATATATATGAAGTACTAACCAAAGCCTGCATATATCAGTTTATTGTTGCTTTGTTCTTGGGTAGGGATTCTACTTGGTTATTTCTTCCAGTTATCTTTATTGGCTATAAAGCCGGATTATCTGCTTGGTGGTGATTTGTGAAAGGGGGGAAACTTATCTTTATCCTATTAACCTTTGCCCTTTCGAAGCCCCAGGTCACCAGGGACGTCTCCCCTGGGCCTAGCCTCCCTGAAAAGAAAGAACCTCCCCATCGTGGTGACATTGGGTGGGATAGGTTCCTGTTACGCCAGTTTGGCCTTCCATCTCATAGCCTTTTATCCTAGCTACAAATTGTGCGATAACAAGAACATAAGTTGAAAATCAAATTTGCAAGCACCCAAGGTTTTGGCAGCGAAGCTTGCTTCATATATCTATAAGATGAGTTACAACTACATACCAACAACTTAATACAAGCTGGTATAAGTCACGCTCTCCAAACTCTAGCTAGGGAAACCATAAGAAATCCCTAGCGGCCAACTCCTCCTAGCTAGGAATCACACTTAACCAAAGCTGGCCACTCCACCAAAGATCTATAGTGTGGGCCTAATGGTTAAGAATACGTGTTTCCTCTTAAGAGGTCACAAGTTCAAATCTAGAGGGGGGTAGGGTATGTATACCTCCGTAGACTTTACCAGTCAAATCGCTGGGCGAAGGGGGGTCCCTTGTCCCACAAACAAGAGGGTCTCATACACCAATTTGGTGTGGCTTGGCCGTGACCTTAAAAATAGATTATTATTATTATTATAACAAGTATACACACAAGCAAGTCCTCCTTGGCACCTACACTTGCATCCCATAAGTGTACAAGAGAAAATAAGATAGTCTCCCACTAGCTTCTCCACATCAAGCACTCCAAGTAGCACTAGGGTTTTGAAATGCCACAAAACCCTAGTCTTCTTCTCTCAAAAGAACTACAAGAACAAGTGTTCCCTTTTCTCCTCTAGGGTTTCTCCCAAACCCTAGTTTACTTGTCTTCTTAGGGAAAATACTAACCCTAGTCTTCTTCTGAATCTCTGTAAGAACTTTAGTGCTGAAGATAGAAAGAGCAAATTACAATGACAAAAAAGTACAATGAAGAGACAAGTTCGTTCTAGATCTCACATCTCTAATACATGTACATATTTGATATGGTCAATGAAAATACTCTCTCCTCCCTATATATATATATATATATATATGAATGGTGAGGGAGGCCAACAATAGACCAACTCAAGTGACACATGTCAAGCTCCAAGGTATTCATGCCCACCAGGCAAGGGTCCCCAAGGTGAGCACTCCACAAGAAGTATCCAACACTTCCTCCAAAGGCCTCCAATTCTCCAATGATTCCTCCTAAGCCATGTGTATCTTTGGGTCCACCATACCTACATGATCACTCCTAAACCCAAATGTTCTCAATTCAAGCACAAGCCTCCATGCAAGCAACCAAGTGTCCCCATGCTACCTAGGGCTCAACACCCTCATCCCAAATGCCCAACGCTCTTCCTCCAAATGGGTCGTCCTCCCGAGAAAGTAACCAACCTCCATGTGTGTGCCTCATGAAGGATGTCACCAAGTCACATAGGTCTCCAACCTCCTAAGGAAGTGCACCACATAAACATCAAGTCAAGGCATGGTGATCCATGAGTAAGCTATTTCTAATGTGTATGTCCATCATGGTACAACCGAGGGTAGTCAACACACCATGCACCCCACATCTCATGAATCACCCTCAAGCATGGTGTAAACACTTTCAGAGTAACCCCAAAAGCTAATAGATTGTACAACCAAGCACCCTCAACCCCAAACACTCTTTGGTCTACATCATTAAGCTTTACATGGTCTTGTCACAATAATAATGAGGATAGGGAGGCCTCTTCTCCCTCTTGCTTTATTTTTATTTCCACTTACGATGCCAATGTGGCGCTGGGGCTTCTCACCTTGTAGGGTTTGCCCAATGCTTGTGCTTCTCTTTTTGTTATTGTCATTTATATCTCTTGTATTTTGATAACATTTTAGCTGTATGAGTGTTCTAGACATTTCACCATTTAGTGGCTACTGAATGTGATCTCTAGTCCCATTGACTTATCACTTTATCATTTGTGGACATTAACAAAATGATCTTATCTTACCTTATCTCTCCTATTTATTTAAGTCATGTACCACATTCTTTTAGTTTACTCTATTTCAATGTCATTACTCTAGAGTCTAAACATGTGATCAGTAGTGGAAATCACCTCTTGTGGAGGGAGTCTTGTCTTATGTATATCCATTATGTGGTGCATTTCTGGCTTTTAATTTCATGCAAATTTGTCGGATTTCTATATCACCTGCAGGGGCTGGTATGCAACTGACATTGAGTTCAAAGGTTGTTTGAAAGCTGTCACGGCTCACTTCACTAAGATGCTCTAAACATTTTAGAAATAAAAGTTCACTCAGTTGGAATTCCTATCAGCTTGAAATCATTTTTTTCCTATGTTAATGTTGATGCAATATTTAGGGTTTTCTATTAGTTGTGTAGACTGGGTCTTATTATTCCAAATTGATGCACTTTTTCCAGAAGAAGATGCTTGTTGGAGAAGAGGCTTTTGTTCGTATTGCTCCAGCCATTGCAGGAGTAGCTGACAGGCCAACAGCACATCATCTTTTCAGGGTGCTTGTTGGAGACAAAAGTAGCCTTTCCTTAGATGTTTGGGATGCATACATTTCTGAACTCTTGAGGTCAGTTATGAGTTTGTTTCAAGTACAGTTCGATTGAAATACAAAATCCTCAATGAGTCTGGCTAGACTTTAGTTCTAAGAGTTGCTTGCTTGTATTATATTTCTGATGGATATTGTTGAATGGCACATTTGTTTTTTTTCAAGAACCTATAAATATTTGATCCTTCATAATCAGGGTTGTTGACCAAGTAAAAAACTCTAGGCAGGTAATTGACAACAGAAAAGCTCTAGGCATAGTTAAGCAGCCTTGCAGAAAGCATTCTACATATTCTACGTCAATTTGCTACTAAAACCGGCAATGGCAAAAAATCATTCTTTATTTTCAATAACTGCTTTATGGCCTAAAAAACTATCAGCGTTAAGTCTTCTTGCAGGTATAATAGGGGAGTCTCATCTTTATTTGTGCTTCATATCACCTTATTCCATATTTAAAGTCACAGTCTCTTTCAGCGAGCTAGCTGTTGTTTCTGCTGATATTATTGGTGGGGGTTTCATGTCATTCTAGGATGCTTTTCTATTGTAGTTTTGGTTGATAGCAAGGTTTTCTCCAATAGCATGCAACCAATGACTGATAGAGGTATAACTGATGATCTCTACTAAATCGTACCAGAATTCAAAAATAGACATGTTTGGAGTCTAATTGGGAGCACATCAGTATAACTACAGGTTCATCTGAGCTGTAAACAAAAGCACAATTCATAAACAATGATGAATAATGTTACTGATTGTTGCCGTCCGAATACACACCTACAATCATGGAGAAGTCTCCAACCCACTTGGTGTGTCCTTGCAGGGACAAACCTAAGTTTAGACCCACTGTCACCTCGATCTAGACTTCTTCCGTCTAGGCTTACTCCTAGGGAAGCCAAGGGGGGTAGACCGTATTAAACTATGTGAAGTTTTGTTGCTAAGGTTCTAGGAGTTAATTAGATTATCAATTTAGGATACCCAACCCAATGACAAGCAGCATATGTAGTTATGCAATTCTTTTGATGAAAGACAAACCTTTGCTTCTAAAACAACAATTAGACCAGTGCCTTAAGATTAATCAAAATTGATTTATTGAGATATGTAACAGATAAATATAACTATACAAGAATGAAACAATGTTATGAAGTATCTACACAATAAGTATGAGAAGTAGCTTTACACTTAGAACAATTATGCTGAAATAAATAAAGAATAGTTGAAATAAAGAATGCTTTGAGGAACAAATATTTACATGAAAGAAATTTGCTGAAAAGTAAATTGCTTGGGGTATAAATAGCAAAACTTGAAATGCAAATGTTGTGAAAAGTGTGTAGGTTGATTTTAGTAAGTTTTTAGGTCTCTCTTGAGCTTGGGGGCATTAAATGTGAGAGTTATAACAATCCTAAGCTATGTGACTACCCCAAGTCTTTATCCCTTCAACCAAAAGGAAGTGTTGAGTGCTCAATAAGAAGAACAATCAAGGTTCTTCCCTAGCTCCATAGGTTAAATCCAGAATGCTTGGGCACTGAACAAGGAGGACACGTAGTCCCGTGAAACCATCCCCGACTTCAACCCCTTCTAGCCTCCCAAGTCACATTTTTTGATGGGTGAAACAATAATAGATTGGGTACCTAATTAATCTAGCCACACGGTCCTTTGCCCTTTCTTAGCTACCCAAGATCCACAAAGTGGCAAGGGGAGGGAATACAGGGCAAAAGGCGGGGCACCAATTTGATTACTTTGTAATTAAAATGAAACTAAGCTAGCCTTCATGATAT
This sequence comes from Picea mariana, assembly GCA_032191745.1. Taxonomy (NCBI): domain Eukaryota; kingdom Viridiplantae; phylum Streptophyta; class Pinopsida; order Pinales; family Pinaceae; genus Picea; species Picea mariana. The sequence goes on from JASDQU010099828.1 coordinate 1,241,661, forward strand.
TGCATGGATGACAAAACCAAGCACTATGCAAGGTATGTGCACAATTTATTAAATGAAATAACTTGAAAAATAAATAGCAATCTCACAACTATGGCACAAGGTGGAGGACAAGCCTACCGATTTTGTGCCAAGGTGGGTGAAAGAAATTAACAAGAAATAAAACAAGCTATCCTAATCACTCAACCTTCTCTTTGTGGGAGAAGTGGGGCAACAATCTTAACCAAAAACAAAAAATTAACTTTTAAGCGAGTCTTCATGATATTGCATGGATGACAAAGCCAAACATTATGCAAGGTGTGGGCGATATGCTACAACTAAATTACAATTTACAGATTTGAAAATTAAAATATTAGAGAATGCAAGCCCAAGAGACTCTCTTGGGATGCTTACAATGCTTTAGAAAGTGAGAGGGGGAAAGGGGTTTGACACCACAACTCTTGGATGTTTCCTTGAGTTAATTGGGACCAAAAACAAGTTGCAATTCCCCTTAAACTGATAAAAACCTGCAAAAAAACAGTAAGCTTTTCTTGCTGGAAAATGCTTGAAAGGACTTGGAAATAGTTGGTTTTTGTTAGTACATAAACCATAAATTATTATGTAAAAATCTAAACATGTAAATGAAGATTAGATTGCAATATTAGAGTAGAATTATTCTTGGAAATGAAAGATAAGTGGCTAGAAATGAAAACAGAAAATCAATGAAGCTTTAGATGGTTGGACAAGTGAATTTCTAGATCTGAAATCCACTCCTCCAAGCCTTTGGTAACCTGCAGATAGGTAAATCCTTCCTACAAAATCAAACAAGAAGGTGAGTTTGTCCAAAATGTTTGCAAAATACTTTCCAAACACAAATTAACATAACCCACAAAGATCTATAACAATACTACCATAAATTTATCCCAAGCAAAATACTTTGCTTGGGTCTTCAAGTAAACAATGCAAGAAAGGAAATACTAAAAGAAAATTGCAGCAATATTACCTCAAAAGAACACCATACAATATCTCCAAGAATACTCCAAGAGACACAAGAGATCCTGTAAAGTTTCAATTTTATTATCCAAGAAAGGTTGCCAAATGGCACCAAGAATCATAAGAGAAAATGGGAGAGAAGGAGAGAGAGGGGAGAGATTTTGGCATAATAGAGTTGCTGTGAAAAATCCATGTGAAAATGAGGAGAGAAGGCTTTCTTTTATATGAGGGAGAGAGGAGAAACCTCTCTTGGATGAATTACAAGTGTCACCCATCCAAGAGAGAGAGACTAAGTCAAGGAGGGCACCCTTTTATGGTTTTGGAGCAAGTTAGGATTTGAGGGGTGACATGGGAAGGGGGAAAATCCCTTTACCTTTTTTCAAACATGAAGTTAGGCTGTAGGAAAGGTTCACTTAAGGTTTTGACACCTTACTCACTTTAATTTTTATTTTCCCATAAGTTCATGAGCAAAGGGGGTGCACTTTTCACTAGGGGAAGTCACTTTTGGTTGTTGGCTTGGCATGGGGGGGTATTCTAAGTGGATTTTCACTTTTCTAACTTAGGAAACACATTAGAAATCATTTCCCCACTTTCTCTCATGACTTTAGACATTTTTACAATTTTTGGCTTTTTATCTTAGCCAATTATTTGCTAACTTTTGACTGACTTGGACTCCTCATGGACAATGACCTAGCAAAACTTGTCCAATTGAGCTGGAACTTGGTCCAAGGGTGTAGGGGGTCATCTGCCATTTGATTTGAGTACCCACACCCCTATACAAAATCCCCAAGGACCAAATTTTTACATTTTACATCAAAAAATAATTAAAAATTCCCAATTTATGAAAATTTAATTATTAAAAAATCCTATCAAAACTTAACGAAATTCTGCAAGACTCTGGGAGATGTCTAGCATGGTCATTTACAACACTTCTAAACCTTAGTCATGTTGATATTATGGTATTTGTGGGAGGTATTTACCTCCACATGTAAACCCAACGAGAATAGAATACTCCGGGAAGCAAGAAAAAACCTTAATGAGTTGGCTAATAACCCTAGAAGACATGTCGGCTCAAGAAGATAACTTGTATTAGGTTATTAGCTTCCAAGAGAAGAAGTCGGCCAGAAGAAATAATATATACTGAACAGACAGATACCCAGAATGAGAAGTCGGCCCAGGCAGTTAGCCAAAATTACTATAAATACAGGAGGTCAGTCTTCATTTTGGTAGGCAATCTCAGAATTGCAGAGCAACATTTGTGCACACTGCAGTGCCCAATTTTGTGCACAAGTTTGGAGAAGAGCTGCCATTGCAGCTGCTGTAGCTAGCAGATCACGTTTGGCTTGGACTATCTTTTGGTTAGGGTTTGGACTATCTGATCAACTCTTGTTGATGCGCTATCCTTGGGGAAATGAGCACTACCTTTTGTTTGGCTATCTAGCCTAGGGTTTGCTTCCGGAGTGATTCTCTGTCAAGGTTAAGGTGCTCGGAGGGTGGGTTCGGCCTATGGTTGGGTGACAATAGCGATATTG
>JASDQU010099828.1:1254567-1271845 GCA_032191745.1 Picea mariana
ATATGATGGGCCCTCCAGGGCCATGCTCAGGTCAATCCTGCTCTCAGTACTCCATGTCTAGGACCTGTGGGCCTCGAGACATGATCTCCTAGTTATCCCTAGATATTGGGGATAACAGGTTACAATCAAGTAGAGTCAAACCACTTAATGAATGTGGGATAAAGTGAAAATATAACCTAAAAGAAAATAAATCAACCTAAAGTCACTTTGACTTTATTAATGCCTAAGTCTAATTTCTAATTGACCATTATAAACTAATATTTAATTTAACACCCTCCCTTAATGGTCAATCTACTCACTACACCAAGTTTCTTTCGAAATTTTACATGCTTTTGGGGACCCAAAGACTTGGTGAAAATGTCTGCAGTTTGATCCATGCATACATAAATGACCCAAATGTGGCTCGTAGGATGTGACCAGTGCCTTGGGATATGTGTACTGCCTCGAGAAATGTGAGATTACCTCGAGAAATGTGAAACTGAGGGAGCATTTGCATAATCATCTCTGATAGTAGATGGTCAAAGTGGGATGAATACATTAGATAAGGATCCATGCTTAGGTATAAAATAAGTGTGCTATACATAGGTGTGACAACCTTTACAAAGAGCAACAATTTTACATCATATACAAAGGGCTAAGAGAGACGAATAACTCCCTTAGATCATGTGTCCTAGGAGATCCACCCCAAGATGGCCGCATACCAACCCGGATCATAAATGATCGACATGATGAAGAGTTACCAACATCAAGGGGCAGTCAGTTGAAGCCATAAAAACAATGCCTATCTTAAAGTGGGGACTAAAAGGACGGGCCATGACCAACCACGAGGGGTCTGGACTCTAGAGATACTAAATAGGCTCCCGACCAATACATAGAACATCTAAGCATGTTCGAATACAATACACAAGCACAAATACAACCACACTTTTGGTTCATCATGATACAATGAAGCACATAATCTACCCATATGATGGTCCACATAATGTGAAAAAATATAGGGTACACTAGGGTGAATTTGAGATATAACAGGTGGTAACTAGGGTAAACCTTTAACGTAGGTTATGGTATTTATAACCCGACGAGGACATCAAGTATTAACATATCAACATGTCACAGAGGCAACCAACCCCAAGACTTGACCCCACTTTCAAATCATATCACTCAACCACTCGAACTAACCCACTGGGCCATAATATCAGTATTATATATTACAAATGTAAATATAAATTATATATATTTTTATTTATATAAGTTTTGTTTATAAAAAATTATATTTATATTGTTAGTACTTATGGTTTCCCCACTTTATTTGGATATTGGCTTTTCAATAATCTAATGAATTTGTATCGGGATTCGGATCGGTATCCAAATCCTGGTAATTTAGGTCATAGCCTAACATCTTTGTAACCCATTTTTGTTGTTGTTTTGAAGATAGTCCTTGTTCTGAGAAGTATTTCAAAGTACACATTGGAACATTAATTACACAGAGGGGGCTAACATGTACTAAGGGGATTCATAATTTGGTGGGGGGGAATATCTCCACCCTCGCCTTACCAACCAAACAAGGCCTTGTTGATTATTGAAATGCGTTTTAATTTTTTAAAATTTATTAGTTTCTTTCCACCTTTTTTTTCTAGAGATTTTATTTTGGTATTTATTGTATGTCGCCCATGTGACAAACATTCATTACATGACTTGTCTTGTGTTCCTAATAGACCTTGGGTAAATTTTTTAAGGATCCAAGGATTCTAAATGAATATTTAGTTGATAAGGATCTAATAATATAGGAAGTAAAATTACTTCTCCGTTTCATGCCAAGTTGGGAATATGGATTAGGGAGAGTAAAGTTATAGTGTTAACTATGGACACTCTTATGTTGCTAGTTTTGAACACTATTGCTTTAAAAATTAAGCTTTTGCTTCACAATTTATTAGCTTACTTGTTTTCATTTCATTTGTTAAATGCTATAATATTACAATTTCTCTAATAGTACCAGGATTATCTAGAATTCACCGACCAATGATCCCATGATCAATTTGCAAGGATTGATGACCTACATGTGGAATATAAATCTATCTCCAATGCTAGTGGTAGGTTATAATTGGCAATAGAATTGAGACCTCAATGTAGGTTTCACCTCCTATGTCCTTCCTTCTTAATGCAAAAAAACCAAGATTATTCTTTTTTGAGTTGCATAATTGCATTGAGAGAAGAGAGGCACACTCTAGCGTGGGGTGGAATAAATGTGTCATGTGTTTGCTTGATGCGCATAAAGTAAAGTGGAAAAACCATTGACATTTGACCTCTAATGTCAAAAAACACCAACCTAAAAAAATAAATAAATAAAGGCGACCTAAAAGAATAAAATATGCTAGACCTAAAAAATACATTGAAAAACCTTGACATAAAAAAGTTAAAAAAATTAGCATAGATCCATCTTAGCCCATAATCTTTTAATTGTTGAGATGTTTTCACTTGGGTTTTTTAATCATTCTCAGTGCTTAATAGATATGGGGTTAAATTAGATCTATGATAGTTAAGTATAATCTTCTCCTAAGCACTCTCTTCGAGGGTACAACTAATGCCACAACACATGCATGATTGTTGTTATGGCCTGTTTTCATCCTTTTTAGGTTTTGTTTCCAGTTGAACTAATAAAACTGTTAATGGGTTGTGAAGCTCCAAAGGTTTTAGTTTAGGATATTAATGTTCTATCCCCTACTGGGACCCCACTCGACCCCTACTTGTGGGATTAGGTTTGAAAGCTAAGACCTAGCTCCATGGAGAGTGGGATCAACCATCAAACACATATCTAGGAGTAATCAACGTCATCCATGCATCTCTTGGTCAAGGTTGACATCTAGAAGAAGGTGACTAATATTCTTGTGTACACACAACTTGGTTAGGCCAATATAGATTCAAGTAACAAGCTTTGGTTTAGTCCCAAATTCCTAGTGAGGGTTTTGTTGATGATCCTGTTTTTTTTTCCAACCCTTTTCTTTGCTGCTTTTGATCAATGATGTGAGTAACACCTTCCCAATTGTGGGAATTTATTGCAAGCAAGCTATTGCATCTCACAATAGACTAATATCATTTGTCCAAGTGGTTGTGAGTGGGGTTAGATATTCCGCCAAATTCCCATAGGACTCGTGCTTGGCCCCAATTACATGAGTTCACTTGCTTGCATGGGAGAGATGACAAAACATGTTTGATTGTTGTTGTAGATGGTTTTCATCCTATTTAGGTTTTGTTTCCAATTGAACTAATATAATCATTATTGGGTTTTGAAGCTAAGGTTTTGGTATAGGATATTAATGTTATCTCTCCTATTGCAACCCCACTCGACACCTACCCACAGAACTAGGTTTGAAAGGCAAGACTAGCTCCATGGATAGTGGGGTCGACCATTGAGGACACATCTAGGAGTTAATAAATATCGTCCATGTATCTCTTGGTGAAGGTCGACATCAATAAGGTGACTACTTTTCTTTCTTGCACTTGGTTAAGTAACCAAAATAGAGTAGAGTAACAAGCTCTGGTTTAGTCACGAATTAGTAGTGAGGGTTTTGTTTAGGCCTTGGTTCACATTCTTTTTTTTTTCCAACCCTTTTGTTAGATGCTTTTGGTTAATGATGTGAGTGGCACCTTCCTGATCGTGGAAATTTATTGCATGAAAGCAAGTGCATCTCAAAAATGACATAATATCATTCGACTAAGCAGTTGTAAGTGAGGGTTATTTATTCCAACAAATTCACCAAGAACTTGCACTTGGTCGCAATCACATGAGTTATCTTGTTTGCGTGGGAGAGATAACGCATGAGGGGTGAGCATGTCACTTGGGGGAATCAACCTTGGTGGGGGAAACACCAACACCTCATTTATGTTTTTTTAACCTTGATTTTCTATGCTTATATTGGGCTCAATAATTGTTTAATTTATCTTTAATTTCAAGGCTATTGAAGGTCTAGGTTATCTAGCTTGCCCATTCAAATGAGCATATCTAAGGTCTTTTATGCATATTTACTCCATTAGAGAATAAAGGTCACCTTACTATTCCTTGTTGCAATACTTGTGTGTGCATCATAAAACATTAAGTGGTTAAATTATCATTTTTCACTCATCCCATATTTTCAATAAAATGCAATTACAATTACTTTACAAACTTTAGAGATTGGAGATCATTACCCTCACATCCTACTTGGTTCCACTATTCTCCTATTATGTTTTTTAATTTAACTCAAATGATTAACAATACTTTAGAGTCTAGACAACCTCCATGTACCTTCAAATACTAGTATAGACTTAGTGCTTAGTTATCACTAAATTAAACAATCTCAACAATGATATATTTTGACAGCTAATGTGCATAAGTTGGTGAAATCACTTAATGAGATTATAATACAATTAAAAAAAATGATCACCTCTTTTTTGTCATCTAAATGTATAGAAGAGTCTTGGAGGGAACTGGACTCCAAACCTCTCTTTCGCAATAACAACACTCTACCAATGAGCCACTTACATTTTTGTTGTAATAACACCTTTGTGCCTTTGTATTATGGGCTTAAATATTTAATTAGTTCAATTTTGATCCTCTAATAATTCCCCCTATCGGTATCTAGTTGTGTGTACATCTTGGGGGGATCAAACTCATGACCTCTCATTGTCATGCTAGGTTGGCTTGACTAATGAGCCATGAATTTTTGTTGAAAGCTATTCCACAATTTATTGGTTTTGTCCATGTTTAACTAATTATATGTATAGCCCATTGGAAAGGGTCATGTTTGTTCAGTGTGAAGGCTCATTATTTTTTGTAGACTGTAGATACAATAATGGCTTGAAGGCTAAGAAATATTGACATGTAGGCCATAATATTATTGGCAGTTGGGCTGTTACAACATTAATGCGACAAAGCCGCAAAAGATGCCGCACTCAACCATCGAACACACAGAGGGGAGCAAGCTTGCCAAAATTTGAAACTAGGTCATCTTTGTGAGAATTGCTCCAAGTTGTTGCTAGACCACACATACATGTGTGTGTGTGTGCGTGTGACCTAGTGTTTACATTTTTAATAAGAGCACTTAATAAAAACAACTTGCGTCTCCTACATGGCGTATCTATTATTCATTTTCAAAATGTGGAGAGGTTTGGAACTTTGGCCCCATGAGCTCCCACATACCAACAAATGACTTAACTGATGAGCCAATCACAATACCTTGGTGTATGTGGCAATGTTACATGGGTATGTGTTCCCAAGGGTAGGGGACATGCTCCCTTTGCTCCTCGTGCTCATGCGATGTGGGTACTCCAAGGGGGATGTTTCCCCATGCCCCTTTTTGAAGGGGACGCAAAGGGATGCAGTAGGAAACATCCCTCTCAAAAAATGAGACTTTCCCATGCTCCCTTTTGAACACAGTCTGTCTTTTTAAGGAAAAAAAGATGAAAGTAAAATACAAACACACACACACACACACATCTTATATATGTGTTTGTGTGTGTGTGTGTGTCTGGTCTAGTAACAACTTAGAGCAATTGTCACGAGGATAACCCAGTGATTACATTTTTAATAAGAACACTTAATAAAAAGAACTTGTGTCTCCTACATGGTGTATCTATTATTCATTTTCAAAATGTGGAGAGGTTTGGCCCCATGAGCTCCCACATACCAACACAATGACTTAAGTGATGAGCTAAGAAATACCTTGGTGTATGTGGCAATGTTACATGGGGATGTGTTCCCAAGGGTAGGGGACACGTTCTTTGTGCTCCTTGTGCTCATGGGATGTGGGTTCTCCAAGGGGGATGTTTCCCCATGCCCCTTTTTGAGGGGGATGCAGTAGGAAACGTCCCTCTCAAAAAATGAAACTTTCCCATGCTATCTTTTGACCACATTCTATCTTTTCAAGGAAAAAAGATGAAAGTAAAATAAAAAATAAAATGAATGTAAGCCTAATGCACAAGTAGATGATGAAGGCCCCGATGATGCACAACTCGGGTTCATTTGTGTGCCATTGAGTATTGTGGAGAATGCAAATGATTTTGATTCAGATAGTGATATTCCTACAAGTGGTCCTTATTCTTTCATGCATTAGATGGATGTAGAGACCAGTGAGGCATTACCTTGAGCTGTAATGCTCATTTGTCATTTGACCCATTCCTAGATCGGTGGTCTTAAAACTTAGATATATATTTCTTCTAAAGTTTATAAATATAATGAGAAATACAATGGTGTGATGATTTATGAATCATGATTATGATTATTATATTATTATATTATTACATATCATTTATGATTTATTGTGTTACATGCAACGATGTATGTTATGGTGCATTGTTATTTAAAAATTTGTTTCAGTTTTCATATACTTTAAATTTAATGTTTTAGTATTTCGAGTAGGGTCCCCTATGTTGGAGACCTTGATGTCCCCTATGATGTTCCCTAGAATTTGGGGAGTGCTTCCACTTGTCCACTGGTGTGTTTCTTTGCTCCCGCATCCTCGTATCTTTGAAACTTGGTGCAACATTGGTATGTGGGATGAGCGGTTACTTATATTCTCAAGGTGCTAAGTTCACCCTTGTATATATACATATGCATATGCACGCGAATTGATATTTTGTTTACACACACACACATCCACAGAGGTCACAAGTTCAAATCCAAAGGGGGGTAGGGTATGTATACCTCCGTAGACTTTACCAGTCAAATCATTGGGCGGAGGGGGTCCCTTGTCCCACAAACAAGGGGGTCTCATACACCAATTTGGTGTCTAGTTTGGCTGTGACCTTAAAAATAGATTACTATTATTATATTTCAACTATCTATTGCTGTGTGTATATATACACACAAATTTAATCATTAAAATTTCAATTGTTGTTGTATTAATATAATATGCAATGTTACTTTAGTAAAACATGCTTATATAAATATGGATTGATTGATTTTTTGTTTGTTTGTTAGAAATGTGCCTGTAACTTGCGGGGCTAGCATTTTTAACCATTGGCTAAGAAACCACAACCTAGGGGCATCTAAGTCGTCAAAATCACTTGGGGATCGCACTCGGCCTCGGCCGCACCAACCATTAACATGGCTGGATTTTTGGGTGTCTCCTCTCGACTAAACTCACCGTAAGGGTATTGAACTCGGGTCGCCTAACAAACAGAATCCACACCTTAACCGATTGAGCTAGCGAGAATTCACATTATTATTTTTTTGTTTGTCTATTGTTATTGGGTATATGGCAGTTCCCCCAAGGGAGAGCCACCATGGGTTATTGGCTTGTGGAAATCACCATGAGTAGTGGCCTATAGAATCCTTTTCAAGGGGGAGTCAACTACAACTTTGCTAAAATATGCAAGACTTCGAAAAAATATCAATAACTCCATAATAGATCCTTGAATTATTTACTTGGAGTGAAATTACAAAACCACAACAAACATGAGTTGAAATCCTATGGAATTGGTCGTGCAACAAAAATTAGCTGCAACTTTGAAACTATTCTCATATTGTGGATGAATTTTTTTGGAGTAACTGCATGTGAAGAGAATGTTTTGTGTTTTGGATCGCCTAGTTGTGATCCGTCTTAAGGACATTTTAAGATTTTTCTCGTATCATAATTAAACTACACATACAATTTGGAGCTGCAACATTTGATCCAAAATAAATCACTATATAATTTGTCATCTATTTTGGTACTTTTTGAGTGGAAAAATTAGAGCTATTGACTTGTAGGACACATTTCAAGGGCAGGTTCTATTGTGATTATTTGGGGTCCCAAAAATTTTGGACCTTGTTTGGGGCATTAAACAACCTTTTTCGGGGTCAAAACTTTGTAGACATAATCCTTTGCCTCAATCAGAATTAGCATGAGGAAGTTATGCCTCTTGCAAGTTGAGCTATGTTTTGATCACCATGGTATCTAGTGGATACCACGTCAACTCCCATTACTCACACATGGAGCTAGTGTTGTGTGGACTTTTGATGGTCCAAAACCCTAACCCTAATTTGAAGTTGAGGGATGCAGAAATCCAAACCCCAACCCTAGACAACTATCAGGGATGTTAAATAGTGGGCTGTTAGGAAAATAAGGGGTTCCATTCTTAATGTATTGATTGTTGTTCCATGGTTGAGTAGAGTAAGGGAGTTGGATATTAGAGCAGAACAAAGTAAGTAGAAGACCCTATAGCAACCTTATAGGCCATAGTGTCAATGGCAACTCCATATTGGGTTTTCTAGGGTACATCTTGTGTTCATTGTGTGGATGGTGTGGTATTTGTTTTAGCTTCTTTTATTTTGGTCTCAACTTATTTTAGTATTGTGAGGGCTAAGCTAGTAATATTAATTCTTAATCTTAATTAAAACACTGCATAACAAAGAGTTTGCAGAAACTTGTAAGATCTATTTTGATGCACTATTCTAGTGGAATATCCACGATAGTTTACAGATTAACAATGCTTAGCTACCACAGAGAAACTCTTCTCATATAAGAAATAAACTACATTGGCAAAATGATTTTACAAGGAGAATAATTTGCATAGCGCATAGGTTTCCTATACACCTACTTTGCCCCACATACAAATTACATGGCTAGTCCTTCTCACAACACTTGAATTTCACATGCATTTAAGAATAATTTACAAATCATTTATATTTCATAGGCATATGCTTTGCTCAACATATAAACTACATGGCAAAGCATTTAAATTTTACACAACCCCTAAATCTCATAAGCATATAAGAATAGTTTGCACAACATGCAAAATTCTGTAAACACAAGGGAGAGCTTGGAGATCACTATGTTTAGCATGCTCCTTAGTACTTCACTTAGCAAAAAGCTTTCTCTAGGGTAAGTTTGGATAATGACATAACCACCCAACCAATCTTCAAGGTAATCTACTTCCCCCTAGAGCCCACCATGCTCTGTACCATGCACTAAAGAGATGTGATGGCCTTCTTATGTCGGGTTGGGCTGTTACTATTTACGCAACCATGGGATCGATATTGAGTGAACATATTTTTGGACCAAAGTCTGTGAAAATTCAATGTAGAATTGTATGCAACTTAGCATCTCGTGAATTTGGTATGGCTTATGAGACTTTTTTTTTGTTTGATAGCATGTCCGTTGCATGGAAGACTAGCATGTGGTCTAAGAAACTGCGACCCAGGGGAATCTAAGCCGTCGAAATCACCCGGGGATCACACCCGGTCTGGGCCACACCAACCCTTAACATGGCTGGATTTTTTTGGGTGTCTCCTCTTGACTACCGCGAGTTTTGAACCTTGGCCACCTTACAGAACGAAACCCTCGAAATCCAATAGCGCTAGCGGGATTTGACATGGCTTATGAGACTTTTGTAAGAGTATTTTATCTGGAATTTAAATTATAATATTGCAAGAAATAAATGTCGACCACCTAAGGTTAATATTAAAAGTGTCATGTTATGTCTTACACTCTTAGCAACATTGCCTTAAAGGAATGAAATGACCCCTTGTCTTTTATGAAATGACAAGTACTTTCTAGTCTTTAGTAAACTGATTTATGTCACACCACATAATTCACAATGCGCTTAAGCGACACTCTAATCCTTTGGCTGCTTGGAACTAACAATTTTATTTGATTAAATTCAAAGTAGGAGATTGATAATGGATATTTGCAGTCCAGGTGCTCAAGTTGAGGACAAAGAATCTAGCGAAAGCCAAAACCATCCCTTCCGTTATAGTCACCAGAGTCCTAAAATGAAAGTCATAGATGTAAATGCCTTGAAGAGCCAAGTTAACGGAGATTCCCCCTATCTACATGATATTAAGTGAATATTGGAATCTTGGGGCTTGAGGTTAGAAAAATGGAGAAGAGATCAACAGTAGAAGAGGACACTGGTTGAGATGAATCACTCAAGTGTCGAAATTTAGGATATGACCGATGGAAGCAGAAGGCCTCTACCTTTAATAGGTACGTCAAAAGAGGAAATGAAGTGGAACCCTGGTTGGTTAATATTGAAAGGAACATAATGTGATATGATTTCAACTCTCTAGAGAAGACTAAGTTAGCCAATTATCTATTGCTAGACGATGCAAATTAATGGTGGGATCATTTAGAGATGAAAGAAAGGGATGACAAGGAACATTTGGAATGGAGTGCCTTCAAAAAACACTTCAAGGACAAGTACTTGGGTGAGATGTACTATTGTGAAAAGGAAATGAATACTATGCACCTAAACAAGGTGCCATGTTTGAATAGGAATATAAACAAAAGTTCATAGAATTGGATAAGTATGCCCATGGACTTAGTGAGGAGTCTCATGTTGGTTGATTCATTGGAGCTTTGCCAGAGCATATCAAGGACAAAGTCAAAAGTTTTATGCCTAATACCTTGATCGATCTTATGTTGAGGACTCGTTTATATGGAGTAGAAATACAATGGAAGAAAGAGTTAAGTCAAAGGCTCAACTATAGAATCAACAATGAGAAACTTGGAGGAGGAAGTATATGATCAAAGGAATTTTAATTCGATGCCACAACTCGGATATAGAAGAGAAGAAGGACCAAGAGGAAAAACTGGATTCAACAATCAATGGATAAAATGTTACAAATGTGGAGATATGGGACAAATCTTATCCGTGCTCTAAGGAGAGTTAGACCAGAGGTGTGGTTAACCATGTGGAACTAAAGGATACAATGGGATAGGTTGTTAGAGGTAGAGTATATGTGGGTGTAGGCAATTGACAACTAGAGTACCAAGGATCTTTGATTCATGGTCGAGGTATCATTTCTAGTTAAATATTGACATAGGTAGCACCCACAATTTTATTTTTCCCAAAGTGGGTGACCAATTGTAAGCTTATTGTCGAGAAGCTCCAAGATCCCTGGAAGATGTAGATGGTTAACGATACCAAGAAGTGGATCAACCGAGCAGTAGATTAGTGTATGGTAGATTTGGGTGATGGGAAGAGGTGCCATTTATTTTCATGAATGGGTTTTGAGATCCTATGATGGCATAATTGGGCAAGTTTGGTTAAAACTTCACAAAGCCAAGGTGGATTGTTTTGAAAAGAAAGTAGAATGCTTGGATGATGAAGGTTTAGCTAGGAGCATTTAAAGGGACAAAACCTTAGTAGTAGTAAGACAAATATAAGCTATGTAGGCCAAGAATAGTGTATGCAAAGGTTGTAAAGTCTATCTTGTCCATGTAGATGAAGTGAAGAATGATTCAAATATTGAAATAGAATAGTAACCTATAGTAAAATAGTTTATGAATGTTTTTTTAGAAGAATTACTCAGGTTGCCACCTATAAGAGAAGTTAATTATAAAATCGATCTTGTACTTAGAGCAACATCAGTATCCAAGGCACCTTATCGATTGTGAACCAATGAGCTTAGTGAGCTCAAGATGTGGTTGTAGGAGTTATTATATAGATGATTCATACCAAGGTTATCGGGAGCATCCCCCCCTGCTCCCAAGCTCTGGAGCATGCTCCAAGAGGGAGTGTTCAGAGAGCACTATTGGGAGCACGCTCCCAAAATCCGGGAGCGTCCTTGGGAGCGTGTTCCCAAAATTCGGAAGTGCGCTTCAGGGCACTCTTAGACGCTCCCTGCCAATTCGAGAGCATCACGCTCTTTGGGATGCTCCCGGAGCTTGGGAGCGTGCTCCCTAGGTGCTCTCTAGGCACTCCCTGGATGCTCCCTAATGGTAATGTTAAATTCTTAAAGTAAAAGTTGACATTTCCTTTACTTAAATTTTTAACATTACCATTAATTGTTTCAGGATGTTTGAGAGTGCTTCCAACCTCATTGGACTTCATATGGAGAAAGTAGAATTTCATATCCCATTCAAAATTCAACAGACTTAACAATTTTCAGGATTGATGGGATTGCAACGTTTTCATTGGATTCTATCACGTACAAGGGTATGTGATTGACATTTAATCAAGAGCACCAAGCGCTTTATGTACCCGAATGTTGGTGGAGTTGATTGTTACTCCTTTGTCATGGCCTTAGCAAAAATATACCCTTCACTCGAACCAGAATCATTGATTAGGCATGTTAAGCTTTAAGCTTTTTCTACCATATTTAAAGGCTAGGATTGTTGAGATTTGTGTACCTTGGGAAGTGTTCCCCTTGTGTTTGTGAGCTTCTAAACACATGTGGGAAGTACTATGTACTTTGTGCTTTGTACTTTATGTCTAATTTCACTTTGACTTAGGAGATTTAAGTCAAAAGTGAAATTTGGTCATTTTAGCCTAAATGACTATTAATTCACTTTGTGGGTGAATTAGGAGACATAAAGTGAACTTAGGGAACTTAACCCAAAGTGGGTTTTTGAGTGAGATTATTATGGGTTGATCTCAACCTTAGATTGGAGATGAGATAGGATGATCTCATCCATCCAATCTTTAGGTTACCTTATGGAGGTTCAAGAGGGGTGCAAAGGGCAAAAAGGAGCTCATTTCATTCATTTGCTCACTTGGAGAGTTTGAGGAGGAGCATGAGGATGAGGTTGGAGGGTAGAGTTGAAGAAAGCTTGGGCGCCCATATTCATGGAGGTAGCCAGGAGGCTTAGACCCTCATTTATTTGTGGGAGTTGATCTTGCTTGGAGGAGGGCACACTTATAGCAGGGAGGACTTTGAGTGGTCAGATTGCTTTGAGGACAGTTTCACTGGAGAGCTACAACACAGATTCAAAGTTGTGTGTGAGGGTTTCTCCATCAGAGCTTCCAGCAGCTAGGGCGCTTCATTTTAGTGGATTGGGCAACTTGTGAGGAGGGCGCACCATGCTAGGGCGCATCTCTACCTCTTGGACTTATGTTGCAGCTTGAGTCAAGATGCTATTGTATCAGGTTCATTTGTTTCATGTACTTGTTGTATTCCACCTTCTATTCTTCACATGAGTCAGTTACTTCTTACCTTGGCCGATACACCCAGATTAGAGACGAGCTTGGAGTCGTTGGAGAGGTAGTGGATCCAGACTCCATGGTGAGGACAACCTTAAACAACTTCACCAAACCATGGGGTCCATTTGTTCGTGGCATTGTTGCCAGAGAGATCATGCCCACTTGGGAGAGGATGTGGGATGATTTCGTTCAGGAGGAGACTAGACTTACATCGAAGACTTCTGGACAGCAATAGACATTGCTAGGTGATGAGGATCTTGTTCTTTGGACAGAGGGAAAGAAGAAGACTAGCAAGGGAGGTCGATAGGGTCTTAAGTTTGGGGCCCTGCCACAGGGAGGAGAGAGCAGTAGTGGGCAGAAGAGAGATATGAGCAAAGTGAAGTACTTTTTTTGTAAAAAGATGGGGCACTATGCTGGACAGTGTCCCAACAGGAAGAAGAAGAGGGGTGGTACCGTAGCTATTGAAGAGGAGGAAAAGTTTTAGACTTTGTTTGAGAGAGAGTGCTTTCCTCATATGCTGCGCTTCAGTTGAGACGACACCCAGTATTTGGTATATTGATAGTGGGGCTTTGAGCCATATGATTGGAGTGAGAGAGCATTTGACTGATCTCAGAGACATGGAGGTCAGGATGGAGATTGCTCTCGGTGATGACTCCTTGTTCAGAGTTGTTGGGATTGACATTGTTACCTTTCAGAGAGACGACATGCCACCTATATTGTTTAGGGATGTTCTCTATGTCCCTGGGCTGAAGAAGAATTTGATTTCAGTTTCCACCCTCCAAGATAGAGGTCTTGAGGTGTCCTTTAGAGGGATAGAGGTCTTCATACACCTTATGGGGTCTTCTCTCACCTTAGGACAAGTGATTGGAGTGTGGGATGGGAAACTATTCAAATTGTTTTTTCAGCCTCTTCATGCCTTGGCAGTGAGCGACGACAACATCAAACAATTATGTGAGTTATGGCATCGGAGGATGGCTGACCTTCATCATGGGGCTCTTGGAGGATTGAGAGAGGTTGTGACAGGAGTGCCACAGATCAGTACAGAGCATCAGAATGTTTGCAGAGGGTGTGTGCTTGGTAAGTTTACCGAGGCCTCGTTCCCTAGCAGTGACACTAGGTTAGCTGGGATATTGGATTTAGTACACAGATGTGTGTGGGCCCATGTCTCGGGCGTCCTTGAGTGGTCGTGAGTACTATCTCACATTCATTGATGACTACTCAAGGAAGACCTGGATCTATTTCCTGAAGACCAAGAGTGAGGTCTTCAAGAGGTTCTAAGAGTTCAAAGCTCTTTTGGAGAACCAGACTGGAAAGAAGATCAAGGTCTTGCGGTCGGATAATGGAGGAGAGTATTCCTCCACTCAGTTTATAGACTTCTGTGCCCATGCTGGGATTAGAAGATAGATGACCATACCCTACAACCCCCAGCAGAACGGGGATGTCGAGAGGAAGAACATGGCGATCACAAGTGCAACGAGATCTATGTTGCATGATCAGAGTTTGCCTCTTTACCTATGGGTAGAGGCAAGTGCTACTGCAGTTTACCTGCAGAACAGGAGTCCCCACAGGATATTGGGGAAGATGACTCTTGAGGAGGCCTTCACTGGTAGGAGGCACGATGTTGATCACATCAGGATCTTTGGGTGCTTGACCTATTCTCATGTCCCCTCAGAGAAGAGGACAAAGCTAGACCCTACAGCCCAACAGGGGATTCTAGTTGGATACTCTGAGGTTTCCAAAGCCTATCATATCTACATTCCATCATTGAGGAGAGTGGTGGTGAGCAGAGATGTCAGATTTGAGGAGGGTAGGGCTTTTCAGAGATCTCTCGAGTTGAGAGTCAGTGTGGAGGATGATGCAGAGACATCGATTGATGTCTTAGAGGGAGCACAACCTTAGGTTTCTGGTACACCAGTTTCAGGGGTGACATGGTCACCTTGCAGAACTTCAAGGTCACAGTCAGAGGGGGCAGAGGCTTTAAGATCTGAGAGTGTTGAGACTAGACCTGAGACAGATACTCTTGGGCAGGGAGATCTTACTTCTCCATTGACTACTTCAGGGAAGAGGAGACCTAGATGGTTTCAGGAGACCCTGAAGGAAGCCAAGGAGAACGTAGGAGAGCCCAAGAGACAGTTTAGAGAGAGTAGACCTCTAGTGAGACTTGGATCTTGTTATCCTCGATATCTAGGGATAACTAGGAGATCATGTCTCGAGGCCCACAGATCCTAGACATGAAGTACCGAGAGTAGGATTGACCTAAGCATGGCCCTGGAGGGCCCATCCTTCTTCTTCTTCGCCAGACTTGTCCTGTTAGCAACAACAGCATCCATCACCATCGGCTTGGACTTGCATCGGAGAAGACTCTTGCTCCATGAGGTAATTGGTCCAAGGTATCATCGTATGTGTCATGTTTGATCATTATAACCTCCTTATATATGCATTAGTTTCCTTTCATTTCTGATAACTACTTGGATCTTACACTAATCCACTTGACCATTGTTGGGGTGATTAACGGGGTGACTTAGCAAGCTTGTATTCATGGGTTTTGGTTAGCCACCAGGGGGGATTTGTAGAGCCATCGTCCGCTCCCACCATTCTGTCATTTTACATCTTATCTCCCTTCATCCATCCCATTCCCCTAGTCCGGCCATTAGGATGACCTTTTGAGGGTTACACTTTGTCTTGTGGGAAGAAGGGGCTAAAGGCCCAGGGGGTAAAAGCAGCTGGTAAAAGATAAAAGCCATAAGAAATGAAACCTAGAGATGCTTCGCCCAAGGGATCCCCGAGAAGGCAATAAAAGGCCTCTCGATAAGAAACTAAAGGGACCCTAAGAAAAATAATAAAACAAGACCTAACCAAGAGGATGGGAGGTCTCATCACGAGCCGACCCATTATGTTCATAGGTATCCAGTGGTATGACATTGCCATTATCTGGTTACCGCGCCAGGGCAATGACCTTTGGTTGCATGGCTAAGGGAAAGGGGGTCTCATCACGAGCCAGCCTTACCATTTCTGCGAAGATACCAGTGGGTAACACTGTCAGCTGTGGTCACCACGCCAAGGCAGTGTCCTCTGGTTAGATCTTGAAGTAAAAAGAAAGAAAAGCAATAAATAAAGAATAAAGGCAATAAGGGGCTTGGAAAAAGTGCATCCATGACGGGTACAACTCACCTCCTATAGAGGCACCCACGGACACCACCTACCCTTGGTCTTACTATAACTGGACATCCCTAAACCATATCACTTCATGAACATGGCTTGAATGATCCTCTAAGGAAACTTTCCTTTTCTTGTGGGTATTAGCCCAATAGGTTATTCTGTTGGTTTCTTCAGCTTTGTATAGTAGATATGTGTAATGTCTTTGAGCTCTTAGATGATATGCTAGGGATTTCATGCATGTATTTGATAAATTTAATGATGGAATATGATTGACACTGCTATGATCCTGAGGATTGATGAGCCCATGGAGGGCGTAGTTTTTGATGTGCAGGACCATACCCGGCGGACAGGTACTAGTGGACCGGTACACATGGGGATATGATTAGCTCGGACCTCCATGGGGCTGAAGAGCCCATCAGATGGTTGCTGGGATGGCAGAGACAGGACAACGTTGTGATGAGCCACTGCACAAGAAGAAAGAAGGACGTTCCACCCAGGACACTTTGGCAGAGCCCGACCTAGGGGGGATCACCCACTGCAGATGGGACGATTGCTTTTGATGGACAGGACGTCACCTGAGGCAGCTGGATGTTTTCTGGAGCGTGTGGCAGTGTGCTGGGGTCATTTGGCACGTGTGGCAGCTTGGAGGAGCCCTAGAAGGGCCAACGTTCTGCTTCCTGGATGCTGAGCTTGCCCAAAAAGGGCCAACGTCTCCCTCAGAGGGGCTTGACGTCTCCTTTTTTAGCTCATATTATGACATTTTCTAGCATTTAATGTAAAAACAGTGTAAATTTTAAAGGTCAGCCTTGTCGGTTGTTTTAATGACCTATTTTTAAAATTAAAGGTCATTTGGATGATATAAATAGAGGACGTTGCCTCTCATTTTAATATAACATAACTCACTCTCTTGTGAGAGATCATTTTTAGTCTTTTGTCTTGGTATTTTGGATCTTGGAAGTGAGGTGCAACTCTTGTTGGAGGATTTTCTTGGCATGTTATGGTGTTTCTCTCATTGGAAGGTTTACAACTAGGGTTTGATAAGCACTCTTCATGATTTGTAATTGTATTTTTCATGCAAAACTTCTTGAATGAATGGTTGTAGGTTAAATCTCTTGCATTTATTGTTACATTGCTATTATATTGCTTAATCTTGAAACCCTAGGTAGCAAGCACACAAGTAGGTCCTTGCTATATGTCCCCATGATTGAGAAACTTGTTTTAGCCATTGATTAAGGAG
>JASDQU010099828.1:1297693-1323887 GCA_032191745.1 Picea mariana
TGAGGCCTAGCTTTAGCTACACCGGAATGAGCCTCCTCCCCTTAGGGTTTTGACTTGGTGGCCCTGCCATTGCAGCACCATCAAGCCTAACTCTCCCGTCCTTAGATTTAGATTCTCCCAAGCCATTAGCCTTACTCCTTGACTCCATTTACCCTAAGGCACTAGTCTAAGAATAAAATGTTGAGATCTTTGTGTTAGAAACAACCTCTTTCAAACTCTTAATTTTAAACCCTAACTAACCCTAACAATTTTACTAACCCTAACTAGCTAGATGACGTCATGCCTTATTTAAAATTTTGATTGGTATAAAAATTGCGGCTAGGTCATCCTTTAATTGGCATTGATGTGTTGAATCTTTTCATTGGCTCAATTTGCAAAACGTCCAATTAGGGCTGACGTCACCCTTGTAGCAGCAACAATCTTGATGACGTCAAGCCTCCTTTTGACCCTTGTTTGAGTGTAAGACTTTGTGACTTGGTTGGCATTGAAGTATAAATTACTTTCTTGGGTTTAGTGTGCAAAACGTTCACTTTTTGCCTTCCAAAACTAGTATAGAGTTAGGGTTGACGTCACCTTTAGTGACGCAGCAACATTATTTATGTATGAGCAGATTTATTGCATTGAGAAATGATAAGGACTGATTTTATACACTGAATGCATAGTATCACTTGTACTTATTGAAGAAGTGTTATAAGCCTTTATATTTGTTTTGCAATCATTGAATTCGTCAATAATTACATGTATTATTGCTCATATGTATCAAAGATAGTCATTAATATCTGAAGTACTAACCACTGTACCATTCTTTTAGTTTTATTTGCCTTGTCTCGCAAACAGGTGCCATTCAGTGGAAGATCTTCTCCTTGACTATCTCTCTTGGCAGTAATCTGTGAAAGGAAACCCTTATCTTGATCCTTTGGACTTTTAGACCTTTCAGACACCCAGATTACCAGGGACGTCTCCCTAGGGATTAGCCACCCTGAATAGAAAGAGCTCCCCATCGAGGTGACAGTGGGTGGGGAAGCTCCTGTTACGCCAGTTTGAGCCTTGACTCCAAGCTACTTAAAAATTTCCTACAAACTGTGTGATAATAGGGCCAATATCTCTCCCAAGGTGTAGGCAATGTGAAAACTTAGAACAAAATAAAAATACAAGATGAAATGATACACAAGAGAAGGCAAACTTGAAGGGAACTTCCTGGGTGCTTGCAACAATGCTAGATACAAGAGAAATGAGAGAGATTCGGTACCCAACAAATGGAGCCTCTTGGGGATGTTTTGAGAGTGAATTTTGGCAGTGTTTCCGCAAGTCCCTGGTAAGAATCTGCAAAAACCAGCAAGCAAAAGCTTGCTGGAAATGCTGCACAACACAAAAATGTTAAGAAAATTTTATGTTTTTACACAGAAAATTTTCACATGAAATCTCCAAGTAAAATGTAAAATATTTGTGACCTATCTATGATAGTTAACTACAAAAATATGATGGATATGAACAGAAAAAAAATCAGATCCAAAAGAGAAGCAAGAAGTGTGAGAAGATCTTGATGGAAAACCCCTTGTTGAGACTCTTCCAATCAATATCTTAGAGGCAAATCTGCAGAACTCAAGAAAAACGTGAGGTATGGGAGTAGAATAATATGCTAGAACAAGTTAATAAGATGAAATAATTCACAATATCAACTATCCTACATATATAGATCAGCAACAATACTATTGAATGATCTACTCTAACAAACTACTTTGCTTAAGAAGATAGTCCAAACCCGACACAATGCATAAGAGAACAATATCACCTCATATGAAAAGAGAAAATCTGAATACTCTAGATTACTCCAAATCCTCCAAATCTTTCTTATTAAATCAAAATGGGAGAGTCTTGCAGCAACAAATTTCTCCAATGCTCTCAAGAGAAAAATGAGTTGAATGTGAGTGAAATATTCTAGGTTGCAAAAGTTGGAAAAAACCCTCTTGTTCTGGAGTTGGGTTTTCGTCAAACACTTTGCATGCTTCTATATTTGACTGTTGTAGGTGAATTTTAAATGGAAAGCGATGTGTTTCTTTGTTTTTCTTGCTGATTTGTTGGTTTTCTAACCTGTTAGCACTCGGTAAATTTCCTAGAGGTTGAAAAAAGAAGAAATCTACTAAGGTAACCTTTACCAACCACTTTAGAGCTGGGATCTAGCCCTTCCAGCTCCAGAGAGGGATCTCTCTGTATAATTTAGCTTTGTTTTAAGTTAAGATATTAGGCTAGCTATGGAAAAAGTTAGTTTTGTTGTAAGGGTTTTTGAAGTTGGTTGAGACAAACTACACGTCCATTGGGCTATGGGGTCTGCTTTAAATAAAATCTGAGAAATAACCAAAAATGCCAAAGAAGTTTTCCACAGGGCGAGGTAATACATTTACTGGATCTTTAATATTAAAAATGATGAGTAGAAGAACAGATGAGGAAAATAACTCCAATTAACAAGCACTTAAGAATCTCTTAATTGAATATATTTAGAAGATAAACACTTAAATCTCTAGAATCGGAAACAGGGTATCTGAAATAAATCCTGCAACATAATACTATTCATAAAGATTAGATTCAGACAACAAGATGAAATATGGAGAAATAAAACATTAACTCAGGGAACCACATCACCAGTGAACATATGCAAGAATCCTGTAAAACGCCTCTTCTTTATTAATGGCGGATCTCTTCAAAAATGATACATCTTGATAGCAATCGGGTGTGCAAATCAACAACCCTCAATACATTGAGAAAAGAAGTATTTATAGGTCCAAATACAAACGTTCCTGTCATAACTGATCTGGACGTGCTCATTCTATTATTAGCATAACTAACTTAACTAATCAAAACTGCTTTGATGACTCGATGTAACTGTTTGCTGAACTTCTGGGTAGGTCGTTGGCGAGGTGCCTACACAACCTCTTCTGACTGGACAGGTGACTGGATCGTGACAGCTCATCTGCTAATCTATCAGATCGTACAGCTCCTCCCATTTGATATGAATTGGCACTGTAATCTTGAGCAACCTCTTGTACACTTCATCCATGTCTGTGTACTTAGCGAATGTAGGCTTGATGATGAAAATGTGCTTAATTTCGTGTTGGATCTCAATATCCAACTGCAGTGCCTCCATGAAAGATTTACCCGTGATACTCCCTTGTATCCCCGCGAACTTTGAGTTTTCGTTAGATATTTCTGTCAGCCTTTTCTTGTAGTCAGGGAGTGTCATTAATTTATCATTGATGCTTTCATACCAGGCAAGCCTTTCCTTTGCAGAGCATCTATCTTGTGGAAAAACCTTTGCACTCCTTGATCCATAACTTGGATTTTCTCCTCAAGCTGAAGCATGAGGCCTCTCTTGGTCAGAACTCGTTTTACTTCCAAGATAGTTTAAGTCCCGTCCTCGATCTTTAATTCTTCTAGTTCCTCCCTGGTCTTTGAATTAAGGAACCTTATGAGTTCATTGGCTTGTGCAGGCATGTCTCCCAGCTCCGTTCTGATTTTTTCCACTGCCTGTTTGCTTCTCTCAAGCAATTCATTTTGTTCAAACATAATTTGAACCATCGACCAGATTTCGTTTATGGACTTGGAGATATCAGTCCATATCACTTCTTTTGCCTCAGCCAGAGTCTTCCCTGCCACGGTCTGCTTTTGGAGCTGCTGTATCTCCTTCCGGATTTGCTCGTTTGCCTGTTTCTCTTTGGCTAGACTTGTATGGAAAGAAGTCTTCAGCTCTTGAAGATTTTCCATTTCTTTCTTGAGTCTATTGATTTCAGACTCTTGCAAATTCATTCTCTCCATAGACTTAGCCAGATCTATGGTGCCTTCTGGTACCTGTATTGTTGTTGTTGACGGAACTGCTGTCTCTGTTGCTGCGCTCAATCCTGCAATGGGGATAGCGCTTAAGGAGATGCCTTCCAATGTCTTCGTCTACTCTCTCTCCTTTAACAACTTTTCCATCTCGGCCTCCATATCCCTAAAATGAGCATTCTTCTCCATGAGTAATCTCAGCATTTCATCTTTTTCCCCTTCCTTTTCGGCTATTTCCTTCATTTGTGGGTGCTCTGTTGGAGGGAGCTTTAGCTGCATCCTTAAGGACGTGATGTCAGCATTTTTCTTCTTGATCATTTCTTCAGCTGCTTTGACATTCACAGGGTCATAGCCAATCTCGAGGACCAGCTCCTCCAATGTTTTGATTTTGTTGTCCTTCGCGAAAGACGACATTTTCTCCATCTTTAGCTGTGTCTGGGCATTGCTCAAATCTACCCGATACTTTGAAGCAGAAGCTGTAGCGTGGGACAAAGTGTGGAAAACCATTTCTCCGGTCTACTTATGCAGATCCATCTGGTCCGTTGGGTGCATGTCCTTGGCCTGGAACTCGACTGTGACCCTTTTGTAATCGGATATCACTTTAGGATCCGACACTTGTGCATGGAGGTAGGCCATATGCATCCTCCCTTTCTCTGTATCGAATGTCGAAAGGAGCCTGTGTTGAGCTGTGGCTGACTGCTTCTAAAATTGGGCATATGCACTGCTAGTCATAGTCTGGTTCCTCTTTTTGATTAAGTCGTATTTTTCAAAAATGCCCAATTTGGGCCCGGTCTTGCTTGGTGGAGTATCTAAGGGAGAGTCTGTGGTTTTCAATGTTTTTTCTATCTCCTTGTGTTGACTCAAACCGAAAGGTAGAATTATGGGCTTGACCCCTGGGGAGGCCACTGTGGTGGTTGTGATCTCTTGCTCCACTGTCGTGCCTGCCGTTGGAACAGTCCTTGGCTTTTTAGCGTGCATATTAAATTCCTCCGAAGACACTTCTGTTACCAGAGAAGACGATTCTTGCCGAGGCCTCTTTTCCTTTGGATTCTGAGGTGTGACAGTGGGGGGCGCGCTTGATGAGGTTATCTACTTTTTCACCCTGACAGTTGGTCCTGCGTCCACCAACGTATCAGGCTCCCATTCTGTTTGATTAGCAAACCTTTCAATTTCGGGTCTGGGCTCATGTGCATAGGGAGCATTTTTATTTCTGACTCTCATCTCTGAAATGATCCCGCAGGGATCATAATGCCATGTGAAACTAGTGGGGAAATTCATTTCCATCAATAGTTTATCTGCCTCGTCACCTGCGCCTCTGTTGTTGCAAATGAATGAACCTATCTGCCCTTTAATCCGCAACTGTCGCTTCTTTTTGAGGGAGACAAAATGAACATCATCAGAATTCATAATTTTCCTAATATATTCCAGTGCGAAAACTCTTACTGGCATATATCTAGGAAGCTTGTATAGTGCCAACTCGCACCCGTAGACTCAGATCTCGGAGTGATTCTGGTACAAGTACCAGTATCCTATCTTTGCATTTTCTGAGAGGTGCAGAACCCTTCAGACTTCATTATTTACTCATGGCTCAGGCACGCCAGTCAGCATACTTACCATAGGGTGGTAAAACTGATCAATGAATGCGGCGAAGTCGTATTCGGTAGAATTGCGCTTTAGAAGAGACGTCCACGCTGTGACAGGTTGTGGCTTCCCGTCGGCGTCCATCTTCTGCATCAAGAAATTGAATCCGTCTGCTTGGAAGTAGACTAACATGTAAGCTAGGATGGACGAGTACCTGAACATGCCTTCAGTGGCGAAATTCACCAGTTGTTCATGGATGTTATGGGCCAAGAAGGTGCTGTAATCGAATTGGGTGGTTGGTTGTTCATCATTTGAAAAGATAGAGAGAAAACCCAGGATGGGTTCGTCTACCCACTAATCGGAATAGTACCCGAGTAGGGCACACAATGAGGAAATAATCTGATTTCCTTTGGTGGAAAACATAGAATATGGGTATGGAGGATTTTTGGTCGGGAGTGGAGTAGAAGTGGGGAGGAAAAGCTCCACGATCTGGGCTCTCTGTGGGAAGGTCATTTTTTGGTAGAGCTCAGTGAGGATCTCCAGGTTGAATGGGGATGCAGACTCCGGTCGGGTTATCTGCATCATTTGGTTGATATCCTCTGGGGTAATGAAGAAAAGGACATCCCCAGAGGAGGAAACAATGGCTTTCTATTCGGGGACATAGTGAGCTTGGCACTTGAGTTCAAAATCCGGGAAGTGATGAATCTGCGGGAACATATAGAGGGGAAGATTGGACTCCTAGAGCCCAATCTCGTCGCTCTGATCTAGGAAAATTTCTTTGAGCCATGATTGCAGGTCCAAGAAGTCAAAACTGCATATGGTGTCCGCTATTAACCGATCCTTGTCAACCAGAGGGATTTTATCGAGGTCGACCAGAGGCGAAACAAACAGATTCTCTTCCTCTTCAGCTGACTTCATTTTAGACACCATCTCCATAAGTGTACCTGCAAAAAACACGTTAGTAGGGTCTACAAGGGGTGGAGGAAAACGACGGGGAAGCAGTGGGAAGACGATAGATATGTTCTCTGGTGCAACAGATGGTTCTGGTGTGAGGGATGAATAACGCGTGAAAATTGTTGCAACGGTATATTTATTCAAAACTGGGTCGGTAGGACGCGGGAAAATGGTCAGCATGACAACGGGCATGTAATCCATTTATTAATGGATAACGGGCCACTTGGGGTGACATGGCAGGTGATGGTGACCAAAGTATACGGACGACTGACGTGGAGGTTTTTGATTGGAGATAAAGTCACCAAAGAGGGTTTTTCATGAGTGAAGGGTGTTATGGTGCTCACACTGCGGACTGACAGCAGTAACGGGATGGGACTCAGACCCGGACGCGAGTGGGACAAGTGGGTTCGGTGGAGGGTGACGTCTATGAGTGACGGGCCATTAGGCAGCATGTGGGTGATGGGACTTCTTGACCGATAGGCTTGAGCCACCTGTGACAATGGGCCCACCCGCGGGGAACATTCATTCCAGACCCGCCCCCTTTGGTTAAAAGCAGAATGCTAGGGGGGGCCCATAATCTATTTGGAACCATAGATATGCATGATGTGTTTGAGGCCGTAGATCTCAGCCCAATCTTTAATACCAATTCCGGACCCCCCCCCTCCATTAAAGGCAGAACGGAGGGGGGGGTCTGGAATTCAAAGTGAGTCGTAGATGTGAGCACTTATTTTAGAGCTGTCCAGATGTGCACCCAGTTTATAACCAATTCCAGACCCCCCCCCGTTAAAGGCAGAACGAGCGGGGGTGTCCGGAATCCAATATCATCCATGGATTCACGCGCTCCTTTTTGAATCGTTCAGATCTGTGCAATGGTTATCGCCAATTTCGGACCCCCCCCCCCTCCGTTAAAGGCAGAACGGGAGGGGGGGTCCAGAACGCTATATGAACCGTTGATTTTAGCGCCTTGATCCGGGCCTTTGAAAAGTGAGTGAAACATAGGTAGGGGGCAGAAAATGTCACATGTAGGTAAAACTTAGGATAAGAACATTCACATGGGTTTTCATTTGATTTTCATCACATACACAACCAAGGGCGCATCAATTCAATTACACTTAGGCATTGGAGTCATAGGGAAACATCTTTATTGATCTGGATTTATTTTGGCAAGGCAGGCAAAGCAATTAATCTACATCCTAACCTACTGTCATGAGGCAATTAACCCAGATTAAACAGTTGGGTTAAGATTTTATTCTTTCTAGGGGCTATCTGATCGGGATTAGATGGTCTAGTCAGATGTATTCACTAATTCTAACCTAGGGACTATCTGATCAGGATTAGATGGTCTGATCAGATGCATTCACTAACCTATCAACATTGAAAATTCAAAAGAACTTGGTCATGCTTGAAAGGTACGACCAATTTTCTATTATTGCATGGGGCCCTTTTTCAATTCTTTTTAGCCCTCTTTTCTTTTCTTTTCTTTCCTTTTTCTTTTCTTTTTTCTTTTTCTTTCTTTTTTCTTTTCTTTCTTTTTTCTTTTCACAAATTATTTGAAGAATGAAATATCATTTGTCAACCAAATCACCAGATACAAATAATATCCAAGTCATTAGCTGATTCCCATAAATTATGGGGTGATAATAGGTGGCTCCACATGGGGATGGCACTTGCCCTGTTTAAGTGCCAAGAATCCATTTTTTCCTGTCATCCTGAAACAATCCGTCTGGTAATATTCATCGGTCTGATTCTAAGAAAGGTATTGAAGAAAAATGATCAGAATCTTAGGGCCTTCTCTTTGGGCTTCAACAACCTGACCACCGTCCTCCATTCGGAAAATGCAAGTGAAAGCTGAAAGTTAAAATGGTATGTACAATGGAGAGTGTTTTCTTCAAAACTTTTACTGGGGGGGGGAATAATGTTTCATCATTCTGCCATTCACAGGTGCTCCTGGCAGGTCTGAATCATCTACATTGTTCAACAAAAAGGCGTTGTTTCCTCTGAAAGCTTGGATCATGTAAGGCCCTGTCCATAGATGATCAAATTTCCCATGCTTCCCTTCGTCTTCGTTCCTGGCGTCCCATCTTAACACCAGGTCTCCCAAATCAAAATCGTCTTCTTTGGTTCGTTTGTCAAAGATCTTCTTAATGTTCTCTTGGATGACCTGTGTTTTGTTGAAAACATCCTCTCTCATCTGATGCAAATGAATCATTTGATTAATTCGTCTCTGAGAGTCGTTTGGTTCAGCTTGCATCTCTTGCAGTAACTTCATGACAGGGACTCTTAATGAAGTTGGAAAAACAGCCTCAGTACCATATACCAGCTGGTATGGGGACATACCAATGGACCTTTTGGTAGTCAGTTTATCTGCCCATAAAGAAAATACCAGCTTGTCATGCCATGATTTTTTATTTTCCTGCAATGTTTTCTTGATGATATTTACCAAAGTCTTGTTTGAGGATTCCGCCAACCCATTCCCTTGAGGGTAGTAGGCTGTGGAATGTCCCAAGACAATGTGGTAATGACTGTAGAAATCAATAATCTTCTTCGACCGAAAGGCAACTGCATTGTCAGTGATGATCTTCCTAGGACAACCAAAACGGGATAAAATATTATTTTCAAGAAATTTAATAATAACAGCGTCAGTGGCTTGCCTGCTTGGTACAACTTCGATCCATTTGGTGAAGTAGTCAGTGGCGGTGAGAATCCACCTGTGTTGGCCCGAGGATGTAGGGTGTATCTCCCCGATGAAATCGAGTCCCCATTGCTGGAAGGGAGCCTCAACTAAAATTGGTTTGAGAGGCAGAGGAAGGAGCTTCCTCTTACCCTCAAAAAGCTGACACTGGTGACATGCTATTACTTTCTGATGCACATCTGCAAACAGGGTGGGCCAGTAAAAACCAACTCTAAGTATTTTGTTGGCGGTAGCCTTCCAGTTTGTATGGCCACCACATTCAACTGCATGGAACTCCTGCAACACTTTGTCAGCTTCATATTTGAGTAAGCAATTTAAAAGAATACCTGTAGGGTCTTTCCAATACAAATTTCCTTCTAGAATACAGAATTTCAAAGCTTTCAACTTTAAAAATCTAGCTTTAGTTTTAGTTAAACCAGGGGGAGCTTGTAAATTTTGTAAAACAAAAACAAGGTTTGCATACCAAGGAGAATTTAGAAAATCCTCTTTAACGTGTGGAGTCGCCATCTCACCGTGTTCATCTGCCACATCTAGAAAATTAATGTCAAGAGCTTGAAAGTTAGATTCAACCATTAGTTTAGCAAGGCCTTGACCTTTGATCAATTTTGTGGGCTTAATTTCTATGTCGTATTCTAGAATAACTGCAATCCACTTTCCCCTTCTCCCATCAGGGTTGTCTTGTGTCAAGATATCTTTCACTACCGCATTCAGAACATATGCTATGACGTGCGAATGAAGAATATAGACCCTGAAATCATTTATAGCCTTCACCAAAGCAAAAGCCTGTTTCTCCATGATATTGTAGTTTAGTGCAACATCTCTCAGGGATTTGCTGAAGAAAGCTATGGGTTGTTCATACCCTTCACTATTCTTTTGCAGTAGTACAGCTGCTATTGTATGTTCGGAGGCGAAAGAAAAAAGATAGAAATCTTTTGTGAAATCGAGACTGATCAGAACTGGAGCCTTTGTGAGGGCTTGTTTGACCTGTTCGAAGGATCGTCGGGATTTAGGATTCGATTTTATATTAGCGCCATTTTTAAGCATGTTCGTAATGTTTTGGAGGAGCTCAGCCAGATTAGGAATGAATCTTCGAAGAAAGTTAATTTTCCCTATAAATGACTGTAGTTATTTAAGGTTTCTAGGGTGTTCTATATTTAGAATGGCCTCTATCCTGCTGTAGTCAATCATGATTCCTTCTTTAGAGATGATATGTCCCAAAAATTTACCCTCTTCTAACCCAAAAAAACACTTCTTGGGATTCAATGAAATCCCAAACCTCCTACACTTTTCGAAAACTCGTCTGAGGTGCCGCAAATGTTCATCATCAGATTGGGAAAAAACAGTCACATCATCTAAATAAACAACAATGAACTTACCTGTCTCTTCAACGAAGGCGATGTCCATCTCCCTCTGGAATGTTGCTCCTGCATTCATCAGACCAAAAGGCATCTTCACATACATGAAAGTGCCCCATGGGGTGGTGAAAGCGGTCTTTTCCTGATCATTTGGGTGGACTAAAACCTGGTTGTAGCCTGAGAAGCCATCTAGCAGGGAAATTCGACTGGACCCCACCACACTTTGCAGGAGGTGATCCATTTTAGGCAAAGGGTAATTATCCTTCAGGGATGCTTTGCTCATATTTCTAAAGTCTATGCAAAGTCTGATTTCACCAGTTTTCTTGCGTGTAGGGACTAAGTTGGAAACCCACTTAGAGAAGCAGAGTGGGACTATGATCTTGGCATCATACATTTTCTTGATTTCTTTTTCTATCAAAGGGAGCAACTTGGGATTTATCCTCCTAAGTTTTTGCCTAAACGGTTTCTGATCTTCTTTTATGGGAATCCTGTGTTGTATAATGCTGGTGTTGTAGGCTTTCAGATCTTCATAGCCCCAGGAAAAAACATCTGAATATTCTTTGAACAGTGCAATGTACTTAAGCTTTTGTTCTGGGGGTAAATATTTTGACAGTTTGACCATCCTAGGCTTTTCGTTTGTTCCTATATTGCATTCCTCTACATCCTTCCCATGAGCTTCTATTTTTGGTTTCTTAGCTACATCATCGCTATCAAACAGATCTTCTAAAGGGACGAGACCTCTAGGTAAAACATTGCTTTTCAGTTGTAAAACATCGGTATCCACTTTGTCACCTCCTAACTCTCTTGAATCTACTGTGTCTTCTATATCTACTGTATTCATAGTATTAATGCTATTTATTTCAAATTCAGAGTTATTTACATTCTTGTTTTCATTTTCTAAATCTATGTTTGTACATTCAAAATCGTTCTTGCATTGCAGAAAGTCTTCTATCTGATCGTCGTTTCCAAACACTTGCCAGTACCTGATATTATCGGGAACCATGGGTCTGCATCTTACCTCAACCGTATATGGGCGAGTTTGGCGAAAAGGAATCTTACAGGACGCAGCTGACATGGATAACCCATCGGCGAGAATATTCTGTCCTCTCAGCATTACCTGCAAGTCCACCTCTGTAAAACATTTCAACGCATCCAGAATGGCATTTCTGTAGGCCCTAAGACATGGATGTTTAGCAACATATTCACCTTTAACTTGTTTAATAATTAATTCAGAATCACCCCTTACCATTATTTTCTTAGCGCCAACTTTTTTCAACAGCTTCAGACCGAGCATTAAATTTTCATACTCATCAATGTTGTTAGTGCAGTGGAAATTTAACTTGTAGGAATGATTTTCTGAATACCTTTTTCGATGATTATGCAACCAGACACCGGCTCCTGCTCCTTCTTTACTCACAGCTCCATCAAAATCCATGCTCCATAAATCAGCAGGGAACTCTTCAGTGATTTCATCTTCCATCTTTGTTGCCTCATTGCTTTCCGGACTTTCATCTTGACTTTCTACACCTTCTATCAGCTGAGTATCTTGTTCTTCAGTATCATCATTGAACAAGATGAATGAATCTAAATCTGAATGGGCGGAGTAGAGGGGGTAATTATGAGGTTTCTCTTGACTACTGACCATATACTTCATCATTGTTTCTCTGTATAACCTTCTTTGTTGTCCAAAAACTGGAACTGTGGCATAGGACATATCCAGTTGTAAAGTTCCTTTGAGCTTAGCTCCCCAAGACCGGGACAGTAACATACCATACTTTGGTGGGATGTCTGCAACCACCACGTCCATTACCATGATTTTTGAAGGTATCTGAACCAGGGTGATGCATAGATACTTAATTAGACCAATACATTTGACTTTGCTAGAGTCAAACGAGTGTAGATCTTTGTAAGGCCTAGTGACCTCCAATCCCAGCTTTTCCATCACTGCTTTAGGCATCAAATTGTGTGAGGCACCTAAATCCAACATGGAGTTATGCAATATCAAATCATGTATGTTCAAACTGATATAAAAGGGAGCTACATCACCGGTATCGTCTCGACCATCCACTGCAGGTCCGAAAAGGAGTTCGGGGCGATCGTCAACGAGGTTCACAGTGTCGGAGTGAGTCACTGACCCAATAGTCAAGGCTTGGGTGCATATGTTGGGTTCAATGGCTAATGCCTTTAGTACCTGTGAATGATAACCGCCTCAGCTTACCAACTCTATCAGTGGGATGAAAATTTTAATTTTGGCCAATTCTGCTTCTAGGCTAAAAGGCACTGGAGTTATAATCTGACTCACTGATTCTGTCTGGTCCACCATGTTCTTCCGCTCTGAAGTATTGGGTGGGCTACTGGGTGAGACTTCGGGATGAGCTGGTGTTTTCAGTATGGTGATTTTTTTCTTCACCGGAGCATCAGTTTTACCTTTCTCAGAAGACTTCCCCGCAGTGATTTTTTCAGGAGTCTTTTGGGCCTCGGCTACCTTCTGCGTTTCGGTCATCTTTCTTGGGGAATTTTCTTCTGTCTTCTTACTCCGCAGGTTGTACTACCGGTGTACTTCCAGAATGTCATCCTCCCAGGTTGGTTGCCCCGCATCCTCAGTCTCCCCGCTCACCTTTGTTTGGTTTAGCAGAAATAGTTCCTGCTCTTCTTGAGTAAGGAAAATAGCCTCATTGTCGTGTATTCCCATGAGGTTGATATGAGTGTCTTCCAATTCCTCTATTACTTCCCCTCCATCATAAACATAGTTTTCCTATAGGGGAGGTCTAATCGGTGGATCTGGACCTCTTTGTTCTCTTTTATCCCTAAGATCTTGCTGATCTCTTTGGTCCCTGGGATCCCTTTGCCTGATTTGAGGAGGGTTTCTTCTAAAATTGGGGTTTCGGATTTGGGGAGCAGGAGTGTCATCTCTCGGAGGATTTCTGTCTGAAATGTTCGATATTTATAGCAATAATGCCAATGATCTAACTACGGTATCCATTTTGGAATCATTGTTAGACGTGGAAGGTTCTTCCTTGATTGTGACTCTCCTCTCATTCCTTTGACGTGCTCGTCTTCCCAACAGATTGGCTTCTACACTAATAGCGCTCTTCTGCATGTCTTCAAGGGTGGTAGCATCT
Organism: Picea mariana; assembly: GCA_032191745.1. NCBI lineage: Eukaryota > Viridiplantae > Streptophyta > Pinopsida > Pinales > Pinaceae > Picea > Picea mariana. The sequence goes on from JASDQU010099828.1 coordinate 1,311,217, forward strand.
CTTTCTCTTAATTTATAAGACATGTCAGCATCAAACCCATCAGGGAATTTAATTAATTCCAAACCCGGGGGAGGTTTGATTTCAGCTGGGATAGCATTATACAGGATATTAAAACGGGTGGAATAGTCTTGGACCGATTCACCTTGATTTATTTTAATATTCTTGTATTCTGATAGTATTTGGAGATGGTTTTTCTTTACCTCCCATCTGTCAAGAAAAATTCTTTGGAACGCAACAAGGTCAGGGATTGAGGCCGCAGGTAATTTTTTGAACCACTTCTTGGCGTCCCCTATCAGACTCTGGGCGAACAGTCTCATTTGAACGTCGACTTCGTCAACTTCTTGTAGATCCAAGTAGTCATTCATTTTATCTACATGTTGTTGTGCGCTTAATGTTCCTTTGGCATCAAATTGTGGCAGTCTAGTCTAGTAATCTTGGGACATGGCATGGAGAGGTGCAGCCAATACCAAAGGTGCATATCTAGCTGCCATGGCGGGCAGAGGAGGCGGAAAGATGACCGGGGTGGTAGGAGAGGTAGCAACGGAAGACGAGGGTGATGAAGGACTGGGTGGGGCTGAGGTATTGATTTGTAGCTTAGTAGTAGGAGACAAAACTTCAGGGGTTCGGGGTTGCACCACGTTTGGGTCAAAGATGAGCTTAGATGCAAAGGTTTCAGACCATGTTCTACTAAGGTTTCATGGCGTAATAAGACCAAAATCAGGGTTTTGAAAGATATCCCGTCCTTTGGAAAAGGAAGGAGACTTGTGAAGGGTAGTGTGACTTGCTGAACCTGTAGCTAAGGTCTTTCGCCTTAACAACTGCTTGGGATCATCTATCGCGGTAGAGGGTTCTGGGTCTGAATGAGATCGAGTGTGAACTTTCTTAGGAGCCAGAACTCTTTTTGGTTTTTATATATATTTTAATTTTTATCCGATTTTATGATAAAAAAGAGATTATGGAAGATTTTTGCATTGACGTCGTCTCACTTCCAATTGTTCTTGGGCCGCTATGTCTCGTTCAATGGCTTCCCACGAAAGTTCGAGCTCTTCCCGGTTATTGGCGGTTTTGAGGATTAGGTCAAAAAGGTTTGACGCAATATGAGTTTGATTCGCTAGCCCGGGCTTAATATTGGGTTGTACTGTTGTAGGGACAGTCATAGAGGGGCAAGAGGTCCTAAGAACAATACTGGGAATAATATGTACAGAGTTAATAAACCTCTAAACATTACTTTCTCCTCAGAGTCAAACTTTCTTCGGGGGAAAGAAGTCGTGAGATATCAGTTTTAGTTCGTCCCCAGTGGAGTCGCCATTTATGTTAGCACTCGGTAAATTTCCTAGAGGTTGAAAAAAGAAGAAATCTACTAAGGTAACCTTAACCAACCACTTTAGAGCTGGGATCTAGCCCTTCCAGCTCCAGAGAGGGATCTCTCTGTATAATTTAGCTTTGTTTTAAGTTAAGATATTAGGCTAGCTATGGAAAAATTTGGTTTTGTTGTAAGGGTTTTTGAAGTTGGTTGAGACAAACTACACGTCCATTGGGCTATGGGGTCTGCTTTAAATCAAATCTGAGAAATAACCAAAAATTCCAAAGAAGTTTTCCACAGGGTGAGGTAATACATTTACTGGATCTTTAATATTAAAAATGATGAGTAGAAGAACAGATGAGGAAAATAACTCCAATTAACAAGAACTTAAGAATCTCTTAATTGAAGATATTTAGAAGATAAACACTTAAATCTCTAGAATCGAAAACAGGGTATCTGAAATAAATCCTGCAACATAACGCTATTCATAAAGATTAGATTCAGACAACTAGATGAAATACAGAGAAAGAAAACATTAACTCAGGGAACCACATCACCAGTGAACATACGCAAGAATCTTGTAAAACGCCTCTTCTTTATTAATGGCGGATCTCTTCAAAAATGATACATCTTGATAGCAATCGGGTGTGCAAATCAACAACCCTCAATACATTGAAAAAAGAAGTATTTATAGGTCCAAATACAAACGTTCCTGTCATAACTGATCAGGACGTGCTCATGCTATTATTAGCATAACTAACTTAACTAATCAAAACTGCTTTGATGACTCGATGTAACTGTTTGTTGAACTTATGGGTAGGCCGTTGGCGAGGTGCCTACGCAACCTCTTCTGACTGGACAAGTGACTGGATCGCGACAGCTCATCTGCTAATCTAGTAGATCGCACAGCTCCTCCCATATGATATGACTTGGCACTGTAATCTTGAGCAACCTCCTGTACACTTCGTCCATGTCTGTGTACTTAGCGAATGTAGGCTTGATGACGAAAATGTGCCTAATTTCATGCTGGATCTCAATATCCAACTTTAGTGCCTCCATGAAAGCTTTACCTGTGATACTCCCTTGTATCCCCGTGAACTTTGAGTTGTCGTTAGATATTTCTGTAAGCCTTTTCTTGTAGTCAGGGAGCGTCATTAATTTATCATTGATGACTTTCATACCAGGCAAGCCTTTCCTCTGCAGAGCATCTATCTTGTGGAAAAACCTTTGCACTCCTTGATCCATAACTTGGATTTTCTCCTCAAGCTGAAGCATGAGGCCTCTCTTGGTCAGAACTCGTTTTACTTCCAAGATAGTTTCAGTCCTGTCCTCGATCTTTAATTCTTCTAGTTCCTCCCTGGTCTTTGAATTAAGGAACCTTATGAGTTCATTGGCTTGTGCAGGCATGTCTCCTAGCTCCGTTCTGATTTTTTCCACTGCCTGTTTTCTTCTCTCAAGCAATTCATTTTGTTCAAACATAATTTGAACCATCGGCCAGATTTCATTTATGGACTTGGAGATATCAGTCCATATCACTTCTTTTGCCTCAGCCAGAGTCTTCCCTGCCACGGTCTGCTTTTGGAGCTGCTGTAGCTCCTTCTGGATTTGCTCGTTCACTTGTTTCTCTTTGGCTAGACTTGTTTGGAAAGAAGTCTTTATCTCTTGGAGATTTTCCATTTATTTCTTGAGTCTACTGATTTCAGACTCCTGCAAATTCATTCTCTCCATAGACTTAGCCAGATCTATGGTGCCTTCTGCTACCTGTACTGCTGTTGTGGATGGAACTTCTGTCTCTGTCGCTGCGCTCAATCCTGCAACGGGGATAGCGCTTAAGGGGATGCCTTCCAATGTCTTCGTCTGCTCTCTCTCCTTTAACAACTTTTCCATATCGGCCTCCATCTCCCTCAGCTGAGCATTCTGCTCCATGAGTAATCTCAGCATTTCATCTTTTTCCCCTTCCTTTTCGGCTATTTCCTTCATTTGTGGGTCCTCTGTTGGAGGGAGCTTTAGCTGCTTCCTTAAGGACGCGATGTCAGCATTTTTCTTCTTGATCATTTCTTCAGCTGCTTTGACATTCATAGGGTCATAGCCAATCTTGAGGACCAGCTCCTCCAATGTTTTGATTTTGTTGTCCTTCGCAAAAGATGACATTTTCTCCATCTTTAGCTGTGTCTGGTCATTGCTCAAAGCTACCCGATACTTTGAAGCAGAAGCTGTAGTGTGGGCCAAAGTGTGGAAAACCATTTCTCCGGTCTGCTTATGTAGATCCATCTGGTCCGCTGGGTGCACGTCCTTGGCCTGGAACTCGATTGTGACCCTTTTGTAATCGGATATCACTTTAGGATCCGGCACTTGTGCATGGAGGTAGGCCATATGCATTCTCCCTTTCTCTATATCGAATGCCTAAAGGAGCCTTTGTTGAGCTGTGGCTGACTTTTTCTGAAATTGGGCATAGGCGCTGCTAGTCAGGGTCTGGTTCCTCTCTTTGATTAAGTTGTATTTTTCAAAAATGCCCAATTTGGGCCTGGTCTTGCTTGGTGGAGTATCTAAGGGAGAGTCTGTGGTTTTCAATGTTTTTGCTATCTCCTTGTGTTGACTCGAACCGAAAGGTAGACTTATGGGCTTGACCCCTAGGGAGGCCACTGTGGTGGTTGTGATATCTTACTCCACTTTCGTGCCTGCCGTTGGAACAGTCCTTGGATTTTTGGCGTGCATATTAAATTCCTCCGAAGACACTTCTCTTACCGGAGAAGACGATTCTTGTCGAGGCCTCTTTTCCTTGGGATTCTGAGGTGTGACAGTGGGGGGCGCGCTTGATGAGGCTATCTTCTTTTTCACCCTGACAGTTGGTCCTGCGTCCACCAACGTATCAGGCTCCCATTGTGTTTGATTAGCAAACCTTTTGATTTCGGGTCTGGGCTCATGTGCATAGGGAGAATTTTTATTTCTGACTCTCATCTCTGAAATGATCCTGCAGGGATCATAACGCCATGTGAAACTAGTGGGGAAATTCATTTCCCTCAACAGTTTATCTGCCTCGTCACCTGCGCCTCTGTTGTTGCAAATGAATGAACCTATCTTCCCTTTAATCCGCAACTGTCGCTTATTTTTGAGGGAGATAAAATGAACATCATCAGAATTCATAATTTGCCTAATATATTCCAGTGCGAAAACTCTTACCGACATATATCTAGGAAGCTTGTATGGTGCCAACTCGCACCTGTAGACTCAGATCTCGGAGTGATTATGGTACAAGTACCAGTATCCTGTCTTTGCATTTTCTGAGAGGTGCAGAACCCTTCGGACTTTGTCATTTACTCGTGGCTCAGGCACGCCAGTCAACATACTTACCACAGGGTGGTAAAACTGTTCAATGAACGCGGCGAAGTCGTATTAGGTAGAATTGCGCTTTAGAAGAGACGTCCACGCTGTGACAGGTTGTGGCTTCCCATCGGCGTCCATCTTCTGCATCGAGAAATTGAATCCGTCTACTTGGAAGTAGACGAACATGTAAGCTAGGATGGATGAGTACCTGAACATGCCTTCAGTGGCGAAATTCACCAGTTGTTCATGGATGTTATGGGCCAAGAAGGTGCTGTAATCAAATTGGGTGGTTGGTTGTTCATCATTTGAAAATATAGAGAGAAAACCCAGGATGGGTTCATCTACCCACTGATCAGAATAGTACCCGAGCAGGGCGCACAGTGAGGAAATAATCTGATTTCCTTTGGTGGAAAACAGAGAAGATGGGTATGGAGGATTTGTGATCGGGAGTGGAGCGGAAGTGGGGAGGAAAAGCTCCATGATCTGGGCTCTTTGCGGGAAGGTCATTTTTTGGTAGAGCTCAGTGAGGATCTCCAGGTTGAATGGGGATGCAGACTCCAGTCAGGTTATCTGCATCATTTGGTCGATATCCTCTGGGGTAATGAAGAAAAGGACGTCCCTAGAGGAGGAGACAATGGCTTTTTGTTCGGGGACATAGTGAGCTTGGCACTTGAGTGCAAACTCCGGGAAGTGATGAATCTGCGGGAACATATAGAGGGGAAGATTGGACTCCCAGAGCCCAATCTTGTCGCTCTGATATAGGAAAGTTTCCCAGAGCCATGATTGCAGGTCCGAGAAGTCAAAACTTCATATGGTGTCCGCTATTAACCAATCCTTGTCAACTAGACGGATTTTATCGAGGTCGACCGCAGGCGGAACGAACGGATTCTCTTCCTCTTCAGCTGGCTTCATTTTAGACACTATCTCCGTAACTGTACCTGTAACAAACATGTTAGTGGGGTCTACAAGGGGTGGAGGAAAATGACGGGGAAGCAGTGGGAATATGATAGATATGTTCTCTGGTGCGACGGATGGTTCTGGCGCGAGGGATGAATAACGAGTGAAAATTGTTGCAACGGTATATTTATTCAAAACTGGGTCAGTAGGACGCGGGAAAACGGTCAGCATGACAATGGGCATGTAATCCAGTTATTAATGGACAACCGGCCACTTGGGGTGACATGGCAGGTGATGGTGACCAAAGTATACAGACGACTGACGTGGAGGTTTGTGATTGGAGATAAAGTCACCAAAGAGGGTTGTTCATGAGTGAAGGGTGTTATGGCACTGACACCGCGGACTGACAGCAGTAACGGGATGGGACTCAGAGCCAGAGGCGAGTGGGACAAGTGGGTTCAGTGGAGGGTGACGTCTATGAGTGACGGGCCATCAGGCAGCATGTGGGTGACGAGACTTCTTGACCAATAGGCTTGAGCCACCTGTGACAATGGGCCCACCCGCGGGGAACATTCATTCCGGACCCGCCCCCTTTGGTTAAAAGCAGAATGCTAGGGGGGGCCCGAAATCTATTTGGAACCATAGATATGCACGATGTGTTTGAGGCCGTAGATCTCAGCCCAATCTTTAATACCAATTCCGGNCAGAACGGAGGGGGGGGTCCGGAATTCAAAGTGAGCCGTAGATGTGAGCACTTATTTTAGAGCCGTCCAGATGTGCCCCCAGTTTATAACCAATTCCGGACCCCCCCCCGTTAAAGGTAGAACGGGCGGGGGGGGTCCAGAATCCAATATCAGCTGTGGATTCGCGCGCTCCTTTTTGAACCGTTCAGATCTGTGAAAAGGTTATCGCCGATTCTGGACCCCCCCCCTCCGTTAAAGGCAGAACAGGAGGGCGGTCTGGAATGCTATATGGACCGTTGATTTTAGCACCTTGATCTGGGCCTTTGAAAAGTGAGTGAAACATAGGTAGGGGGCGGAAACATGTAGGTAAAATTTAGGATAAGAACATTCACATGGGTTTTCATTTGATTTTCATCACATACACCACCAAGGGCACATCAATTCAATTACACTTAGGCATTGGAGTCATAGGGCAACATATTTATTGATCTGGCTTTATTTTGGAAAGGTAGGCAAAGCAATTAATCTACATCCTAACCTACTGTCACGAGGAAATTAACCCAGATTAAACAGTTGGGTTAAGATTTTATTCTTTCTAGGGGCTATCTGATCAGGATTAGATGGTCTGGTCAGATGTATTCACTAATTCTAACCTAGGGACTATCTGATCAGGATTAGATGGTTTGATCAGATGCATTCACTAACCTATCAATATTGAAAATTCAAAAGAACTTGGTCATGCTTGAAAGGTATGACCAAGTTGCTATTATTGCATGGGGCCCTTTTTCAATTCTTTTTAGCCCTCTTTTCTTTTCTTTTTCTTTTCTTTTTTCTTTTTCTTTCTTTTTTCTTTTCTTTCTTTTTTCTTTTCACAAATTATTTGAAGAATGCAGTATCATTTGTCAACCAAATCACCAAATACAGATAATATCCAAGTCATCAGCTGATTCCCATAAATTATGGGGTGATAACATAACCCCTTATACCTCCCCAATGAAGTGCCAAGTATATTGTTTCGACATTAAAAAAAACCCATAAAAATAAGGATAAAAACAGTCACATTTAAATGAGCACATTAACTAAACTCTTGCTGATTTTATTGAATAATATGGCTGAACTAATGACAATCAAAATGGAGCTGAAATACCTCTCAAATATGAAGAGGATGACTGAGGTATGAATCTTGGAACCTCAAATCACACATATCCATGAGAAAAATATCCAAAATTGCCCACACGTGTTGATAAAAGGAGGAAATCCCATGTAATTATTGCTTTGTCGTCTGATTAGAATGGTTCTAGCAGCCCCAACTTGGTGATAGTCCTCTCACCATGCAATGAACAACCTTCTAATGGAGGTCGACCACCAGCAGCCTCTCCTTGACATTCCACGCAACAACAAGAGGAACATGCAGCTCCTATGAAAAAGAGACATGGCTAGCAAAGGGGAAAATGCAGCTCCAAGAATGATGACCAGCAGGGAACGTTGTTGGCCTGGCTTCACTGGTTGTTTGATTACACCAACATGCAGCCAACAGGTAAGTGTAGGTAAGTGTTTTACTTTCTATTTGTATTAACGATTACTTTATATGCACATGTATTATTTTGCAGGGTGGCAATACCACCCCACCTTTTGTCGTTGATGCTTTCTTGTCAAGTGTGAGCAAGTCTACAGGTTTATGCCAGAGGTTGCTGAGGTTCTCATGCACTCTATAGTTAGAACATGTCCCCGAGTTGGAGCCAGATGTTATCCCCAATATCTAGGGATAACTAGGAGATCATGTCTCGAGGCCCACAGGTCCTAGACATGAAGTACCGAGAGCAGGATTGACCTGAGCATAGCCCTGCAGGGCCCGTCCCTCTTCTTCTTCACCAGATTTGTCCTGTCAGCAGCAACAACTTCCATCACCACAGGCTTGGAATTGCATCAGAGAGGACTCTTTCTCCATGAGGTAATTCATCCAAGGTATCATGGTATGTGTCATGTTTGATCATTACAACCTTCTTATATATGCATTAGGCTCCTTTCATTTCTAATGACTGCTTAGATCTTACACTAATCCACTTGACCATTTTTGGGGTGATTGATGGGGTGACTTAGCAAGCTGGTATTCATGGGTTTTGGTTAGCTAGCAAGGGGGATTTGCAGAGCCATCGTCTGCTCCCACCATTTTGTCATTTTACATCTTAACTCCCACACATCTATCCTATTCCCCTAGTCCGGCCATTAGGATGACCTTTTGAGGGTTACACTTTGTCTTGTGGGAAGAAGGGGCTAAATTCCCAGGGGGTAAAAGTAGCTGGTGAAAGATAAAATCCATAGGAAATAAAACCTAGAGATGCTTCGCTAAGGGATCCCCGAGAAGGCAGTGAAAAGCCTCTCAATAAAAAACTAAAGGGACCCTAAGAAAAATAATAAAACAAGACCTAACCAAGAGGATGGGAGGTCTCATCATCAGTCAGCCTATTATGTTCATAGGTATCCAGCAGTATGAAATTTCCACTATCTGGTCACCACGCGAGGGAAGTGACCTTTGGTTGCATGGCCAAGGGTAAAGGGGTCTCATCACGAGCCAGCCTTATCATTTCTGTGAAGATACTAGTGGGTAACACTGTCAGCTCTAGTCACCACGCCAAGGTAGTGTCCTCTGGTCAGACCTTGAAGTAAACCAATAAAGAAAAACAATAAATGAAAATAAAGGCAATAAAGGGCTTGGAAAAATGCATCCATGATGGGTACAACTCGCCTCCTACAAAGGCACCCATAGACAACACCTTCCCTTGGTCTTACTATGACTGGACATCCCTAGACCATATCATCTCATAAAACATGGCTTGAATGATCCTCTGAGGAAACTTTCCTTCTCTTGTGGGTATTATCCCAATAGGTTATTCTGTCAATTTCTTCAGCTTTGTATAGTATATATGTGTAATGTCTTTGAGCTCTTAGATGGTGTGTTAGGGATTTCATGCATGTACTTGATAACTTTAATGATGAAATATGACTGACATTGCTATGATCCCGAGGACTGATGAGCCCATGGAGGGCATAGTCTTTGATGTGCAGGACCATACCTAGCAGACAGGTACCAGTGGACCGGTACACATGGGGATATGATTAGTTCAGACCTCCATGGGGCTGAAGAGCCCATCAGATGGTTGTTGGGATGGCAGAGACAGGACAAATTTGTGATTGGCATTTGCACAAAGAAGACAGAAGGACGTTCCACCAGGACACCATAATAGAGCCCGGCCTAGGGGGGATCACCCTCTGCAGATGGGACAATTTCTTTTGATGGACAGGATGTCACCTGAGGCAGCTGGACATTTTTTTGGAGCGTGTGGCAATGTGCTAGGGTCATTTGGCATGTGTGGCAACTTGGAGAATCCCCAGAGGAGCTAACGTTTTGCTTCCTGGATGTTGATCTTGCCCAAAAAGGGCCAACGTCTCCCTCAGAGGGGCCTGACGTCTCCCTTTTGAGCTCATATTGTGACATTTTTAGCATTTAATGTGGAAAACAGTGTAATATTGTTAGTCAGCCTTGTCGGCTGTTTTAAATGACCTATTTTGTAATTAAAGGTCATTAGGATGATATAAATGGAAGACGTTGCCTCTCATTTTTACATAACACAACTCACTCTCTTGTGAGAGAATCATTTTTAGTCTTTTGCTTTGGTATTTTGCTCTTGGAAGTGAGGCGCTACTCTTGTGGAGGATCATTCTTGACATGTTTATGGTGTTTTCTACCATTGGAAGGTTTACAACTAGGGTTTGATAATCTCTTCATTGATTTGTAAGTGTATTTCTCATGCAAAACTTCTTAAATGAATGGTTGTAGGTTAAATCTCTTGCATTTATGGTTACATTGTTATTATTTTTCTTAATCATTGAAACCCTAGGTAGCAAGCACACAAGTAGGTACTTGCTATATTTCCCCATGGTAGAAAACTTGTTTTAGCCATTGATTAAGGAGGATACAGCCTAGTCGTTGCTACACTAATTCCCCTTTTTCTGAGTTAGCTTTTGAACATAAGTTGAAGAAAGAAGACGTCCTAGGCCTAATTGATTTTACACCTAGGGTTTTGACTTTTAGGGTTTGAAAGGCCTTGCCTTTGCAACACTTTTCACCCCTAGATTTGTGTTTTGAAGCTAGCCGTTTTTGCCAAGGATTTTTAAGGAAAGAGAGAGGAGCATGAGGCCTTGCTTAAGCAACACCGGAATGAGCCTCCTCCCCTTAGGGTTTTGACTCTATGGCCCTGCCATCGTAGCACTATAGAGCCTAACTCTCCTATCCTTAGATTTAGATTCTCCCAAGACTTAGCCTTCATTTCTGACTCCATAATACCCTAAGGCACTAGTCTATCTCTCCAACATTGAGTTTATTGTGCCAAAAAAACACTTTCAAATTTCTAAAATTTGAAACCCTACTAACCCTAACGTCTCACTAACCCTAGATTTATGATGATGTCATGCCTAGTTTGAGATGTTGGTTGATATAAAATGTTGTGGCTTAGTCATATTATTGATATACATTGATGCATTGATAGTTTTCATTGGAAAAATAACCAAACGTTCACCTCATTGTCTGCCAAACTAACCCTAAAGAGCAAGGATGACATCATCTCTAGTATAGTGACGGAACAACCTGTGTATGTGAGCATAAAATGATATTTGATGCGTTGTGTGAGGTCCAATATTGACTGTATACATTGAATTCCATATCATTTCCAGTGTTATTGAGAAGTAATATTATAAGCCATAGTCATTTTTTGCAATCATTGACTTCGTTAATAATTACTACTGTATGTGCTCATATATAATATTGATAGTCATTAATTTATGAAGTACTAACCACTACTGCACGTATTAGTTTTATATTGTGGCTTTGTCTCACAAAAAGGTGTTCCTTCCGTGGTATTTCTTCATATTGACTATCTTCTTGGTGGTAATCTGTGAAGGGAAAACCTACTTTAACCTTTTGAGCCTTAATACCTTGACCCTTTTCCTTTCAGCACCCCAGATTACCAGGGACGTCTCCCTTGGGTTTAGCCACCCTGAATAGAAAGAGCTCCCCATCGAGGTGACAGTGGGTGGGGAAGCTCCTGTTACGTGAGTTTGATCCTTACCTTCCAGATACTTGACCTAGACTACAAACTGAGCGATAACATTTTGGCACCGTTGCTGGGGAAAACTAAGTCAATCTTCCTCAACAACAAAACCTTTGGTAAGCCTTGCCTCAAAGACCTTTTTCTTAGAAGCTTACCTGGCGACTCCACTACAACTTTTTCCCTTATTCTTTGTTAGTTTCAGGAAAACTATATGGCAACTCCACTAATGACGAAGCCAACTATGACTTCACAATCGGATCCAGGAAATTACAGACCTTTGGATATGAGTAAAATCCCAGGATACCCCAGAAAAATGCCTCTCTCTTATAAAAAATGGCTCCCTAGATTCTTCGACCTTGATGGAGAAAGTCCTGATTATCACATGAGCAAATTTTGGGAGTTCTTTCATTACTACCCTATCAGAGACGAAGATGAAGACCTAGTGATGAAGCTCTTCTCTGCCTCTCTACATGGAGAGGCTAAAAAATGGTATGATAACCTTCCAGCAGCCAACATCACATCCATGGACCATTTTGAAGAGATTTTCCTTGGAAGGTGGGCTTTGAAATTAGAAGATGTACAATCATTGTTGAAAGAGCTTGAAGGCACAAAACAAACAAATTATAAGAATATCAAAGTTTTCGGGTTTACGTTCCAGAAGTTGTTTTACCAAATTCCTTAAAACCATCGTCCTAAAGGCAAGTACCTCGTTTATCTCTATACAAATGGAATTCAGGGGCATTTGAGCTTCCTCCTAAATAAAAGGAATCCGAAAACACTTGCGGAATCTCACAACATGGCCATCCAGATCGAAAGGAACCTCATCTCATCTAGAATCAATGCTATCACCATGGACGCTCTTAGCCTGATAAAACTAGTTTCCCATGAAACCTTTATTGAATATATACAAGAGAGAAAGGAACAAGTTTTCAACCAACATAATGAGGACGTGATTGAGGAGTAGGAACTTAAGCAAGATGATGAAGTATCCACCCATGCACCTCCCACTGATGAAGTCATCCAAGAAACTGTTTCTCCTGTACAACAAAGTGAAGATAAGGACAAAGAAGCAATCCATGAGGATGAAACAATGACACATGTTGAAAACACCAAAGTCCTCAAAATTCCTGCACAAGAAGAAACAGTAAGTTACCCTCCTCCCCTATTTATTGATGATGCTTTTGTTGGATTACTGAGAGGGGGGGTGAATCAGTAATAACGTAATTATAATCCTTTTTCTTCAAATGTTATATCAATGTAGAATTATTATCCAAAAATGAGCAGTAATAAATAAACAATCACACACATGAACAATACACCAGTGTTTTACGTGGAAACCCAAATCGGGAGAAAACC
>JASDQU010099828.1:1331354-1345525 GCA_032191745.1 Picea mariana
TAAAATAAACACAGTGATCAGAATGACATCTACTATAACCATGTTCTATCATAAACCTATCAAACTTCAAATACCACTGCCTTGGAGCTTTCTTTAGGCCATACAAGCTCTTCTTCAACCTGCATACCAAATTATCCTTCCCTTTGACCTCATACCCCTGTGGCTGCTACATATAAATCTCTTCCTCCAAATCCCCATGGAGAAAAGATGTTTTTACATCTAACTGTTCAAGATGCAAATATTCTACTACCACAAGACTTAAAATAGTCCTAATTGAAGTCATTTTAACAATAGGAGAAAATATTTCATCAAAATCTATACCTTTCTTTTGTGTAAACCCCTTTACAACAAGTCTAGCCTTGTACCGCTTTTCTCCTCCATCTTCTTCCTTCAACTTGTAAACCCATTTATTCTGCAATTCTCTTTTTCCTGTAGGCAACTGAACCAAGTCCCAAGTCTGGTTATTTTCCAAGGGATCCATTTCCTCTTTCATGCCTTGCTCCCACTTCTTTTTGGTGTCTACCTGCATTGCCTCTTCATAACATTCTGGTTCACCAGAATCAGTCAACAATAAATAATAAAATGAAGGAGAGTATCGTTCAAGGGGTATACTTAACCTAGTAGATCTTCTAACAACACTTGTAGGTGTTTGAGGTACCTGCTACTCCTATTGTTGTACATTTTGATTTTCAGGTTCCTTTGAAATTTCTTTTTCAGTGATCTCATCAAGCACCGTGTATTCTTGTTTTTATTCTTCCCGTTTCTTTCCCTGCAACTGATATTTGTACATGACCTTCTCATTGAATATGACATCTCTACTCCTCATGATTTTTCTATTTTCATAATCCCATAAGCGATAACCAAAATAAGTAACACCGTATCCAATAAAGGTACACTTCTTGGATTTAGACTCAAGCTTTGTTCTATTTTCTTTATCAATATGGACAAATGCTTCACAACCGCAAGTTTTCAAAAAAGAATAGTTTACCTTTTTTCTTGTCCATTCCTCCTATGGAATTCTACCATCCAAAGAGCTTGAAGGTCCTCTATTTATTAAGTAAACATCAGTATCTACATCATTTTCCCAGAACTGTAAGGGAAAACCGGCATGCAATCTCATACTCCTTGCACGCTCCATGATTGTCCTGTTCATCCTTTCTGACACACCATTTTCTTGTGGTGTTCTTGGAACTATATTCTCTCTACAAATCCCATGGTATGAACAGTAATCATCAAACTCATTGCTACAATATTCACCTCCATTATCTGATATGAGACACTTCAAACTTTTTCCTGTCTCATTCTCAACTAAAGATTTCCATTTCTTAAAAGTATCAAAAACATCAGATTTTTGTCGAATGCAATAAACCCAAGTTTTTCTAGTTGCATCATCAATAAAAGTAACATAATAATAAGAGCCACCAAGAGATGATACCTGAGCTGGTCCCCATACATTTGTATGCACAAGCTCTAGCCTTTCATTTTTCTTTTCTTTTCCGACTCTGAGAAATCTGACTCTCTTCTGTTTTCCATAAACACAATGCTCATAGAAGTCCAAATCAATTTGTTTAAGATCTGGCAGCAAATTTCTTTTGTGAATTATCTTCATACCCTTCTCACTCATGTGTCCTAGCCTATGATGCCACAGTGTTGTATCCACTCCTGTAGAAGCTAAAGAGATAGAAGAGTCAGTATTACCAGTACATAAATGCAATGTACCTACCTTCTCTCCTTTTGCTATCACCAATTATCCTTTGATGACCTTCCACGTTTTATCTGTAAATATGGATACACAACCTTCAATTTCCAACTGCCTTGTTGAAATTAGATTTTTCCTTAAATCTGGAACATGTCTTACCTTTTTCAACAACCATTGGTTTCCATTGCGTTGCTTTATTTTTACCTTTCCCATTCCAACAATTTTTCATGGTGCATCATCACCCAAACGAACCTGTCCAAAATCACCTTGAACATAATCTAGAAAATGTTTCCTATGGGGTGTGGCATGAAATGAATCCCCTGAATCTACTATCCAAGACTTAGAAATATTATCTACAGAAAGAATCAAAGCATCTTGTAACACATCACCTGTTACATTTGCTTCCTGATTTCTCTCCTGTTGTCCATCTCTTTGTTTCTTTGGAGCTTTGCAGTCTTTCTTTAGATGTCCTTTCTTCCCACAATTCCAGCACTCTATCTTTCCAAGTCTGGATTTGGATCTACCCTTCCTAGAATTCCCGCAATTTCCTAATCCCTTTCCTCTATCCTTTTGTCTTCCCCTATTCTCCATGTTCAATGCATTACCTGATGTCTCACCTGTTCTTTTCCGTTGCATTTCCTCACTAAGGATAACACCAACAACATCATCAAATTTTAAAGTATTTGAACCAGAGACAGAGTTACTTACAGCCATGACCAAGCCGTTCCATCTTTCTGGCAATGAGCACAATATTAGAAGATCCCTAACCTCATCATCAAAGTCCACTTTTACAGAACTTATTTGATTAGTAACCATATTAAAATCATTTAAATGATCTACAACAAACCCACCTTCTGACATCTTCATATTAAATAATCTCTTCATTAGAAATACCTTATTGGACACCGAGGGTTTTTCATATAGTTTAGCCAACGCGTCCATCATATCCTTCGTTGTATTTTCTTTCGAAATATTGAAATCCACTAACACTGCCAACCTTAGTCGTATCGTTCCTAGAGCCTTTCTGTCAAGAATCTCCCATTCTTCGTCCTTCATGGCCGTCAGCTTCTTTTCTACTCCGCCCAATGGTAGGAATAGATCCTTCTGATATAAATAATCTTCCATCTGCATCTTCCATAACTGGTAGTTTTGGCCATTAAATTTCTCGACCCTAAACTTTCCATCTTCTGACATTGCTCCCACTCAAACTAGGAACCCTCTTTTCCTGCGAGTTACCTTTCACTCTGATACCAATTGTTAGAAAAACAAGACCGTGGAGCAATAAAATAAAACAAATGCGAAAACAAAGCACAAAAGATACAAAATACAATAGAGACATAGATTTACATGGTTCACCTAGTGTGGGCTACGTCCACCAGAGAAATTGCCAGGTCCTTCCTTTATTATTATCCAGCAAATGAAGGGATACAACCTACAACAAACCCGCTGTAACTTCCTCTTCTTTCTCTCACAGTCTCCTCTCTCAGAATACAATACTCGCCATAATGCATAGCCGCAATACATTTCCCTCATAACAGAGGGTTGCCTTCTAGGGAAAAAAACCCTAACATAATTTCTACTGTTAGATCTGTGACCTTATAATGAATGGTTCAGATTTACAATGAAATTACAATGTACATTTACAAGGAAAAATTTCCTTCGGGGGCTTCGCCCCCGGGGCTTTTCCCCTGAACCCCGCAGACAAGGTACCCCCCCTTTTCACTCCCCCACGTGGAAGAGTGTACATACTTCTGGGGTGTAATGTCTTCATGGGGTATAAACACAGCTGAAAGCAAGGACCTCTGAATCAGAAAGATAATCAGGCTCCACAACCAGCAGGAATTAGTGGCAAAATTACAGCAAGGTAATTTGCAGCAGAAACTTGAAGAATACAAGTTAGATAATGATGAAATTCTCATGTACATGGGAAGAATTTATGTACCAAAATTCTAGGAATTGAAAAATATGATATTGAGAAAAATGCATGATATACCTTATGTTGGGTACCCAGGTTATCAGAAAACTATTACAGTTGTCAAGAGACAATATTATTGGTCGGGAATGAAGAAAGAGTTTGTTGATTTTATTGCCAAATGTTTGGAATGTCAAAAGGTAAAGGCTAAGCATAGACACCCAGCTAGTTTTCTACAAACATTACCCATTCCTAAGTGGAAATGGGAAGTTATAACAATGGATTTCATCATCAAATTTCCCAGAACAAACAAGCAACATGATTCTATCATGGTAGTGGTGGATAATCTTACTAAAACTGCTCATTTTATTCCAGTTAAGATCACTCACAAGGTAGCCAACATTGTTGATGTGTATATGAGAGAAATTGCTTGATTACATGGCATACCTAAGACAATTGTGTTTGACAGAGATCCAAAATTTACCTCAAAATTTTGGAAAGGATTATTTAATGGATTTGGATCTAATTTGAATTTTAGTACAGCTTATCATCCAGAATTAGATGGAAAAACAGAGAGGGTGAATCAAGTGATTGAGGATATGTTGAGGATGTATGTGATGGATAAACCATCAAAATGGGAAGACTATCTACACTTGGTAGAATTTTCTTGTAACAATGGGTGCCAAGCATCTCTAAAGATGAGCCCATTTGAGGCACTTTATGGAAGAAAGCACAACACATCGGTAAGCTAGGATAACCCAACGGATAGAGTAGTGGTTGGGCCAGATTTACTCAAGGAAATGGAGGAGAAAATGTTGAAAATAAAACAAAATTTAAAGGCTGCCCAAGACAAGAATAAAAGTTATGTTGATAAGGGTAGAACTCACAGGGAATTCAAAGTGGAAGACCATGTATTCTTGAAAGTGAAGGTCAACCTAAGTTCCCATAAATTGGGAAATTGTTCCTTGGTAGCTCGCTATTGTGGTCCATTTCAAATCCTAGAGAGCATTGGTCCAGTAAGTTATATGGTTGAATTGTATGCATCTATGTCTATTCATAATGTATTACATGTATCATTTCTCAAGAAATATATACCTTATGCTAATCATGTTATTGATTGGAATGTCATTCAGGTGGAGCAAGAAGGCACTTTTCAAGTGCATCCGGTACACATTCTGGACCGAAAAATCAAACATCTCCAGAATCAATCCATAGGGCTTGTAAAGGTCCAATAAACCTTGTACGGTCCTGAGGATGCTACTTGGGAGCATGAGGATGCAATGCAGGCAGAATACCTGCATCGTTTTGAGGATTTTTGAAATTTTGTTGTGTATGAGTACATAATGCACTGAGGACAGTGCATAAATAAGGGGAGGGGATTGTAATATCCCTAGGCCGAACCCAATTGTAATGAAAATGAAAATGTACTTAAGCTTGTGAGCTATTTGATATCATTTTTGTATGCACCTTTCATGGCATAGTGTGTTCATGTACTGTGCAATAAAAATAAGGAAGTGTGCACATTCCAGAATACCGCATGCAACAACTTAAGTGCGCACAACTTTGAGGCCAAGGAGCCTTGTGTATATGTTGTGTTTTATAGGCTAGTGAGCCAGTTTTGTGATTATTAGGCCGGAGAGCCTAGATGTTAAATGCCAGTGCGCCTACTTTTGTATATGTCTCAGAATTAATATAAAATACATCATTGCACGCATACCAACCATGATAAAAGAGTATGGGGGACTAAAATCCACTAGTTAGGGAAAGGGTGGAGCTAAAAGTTAAGGAAAAGGGATAATATAGGGAGCTTAAGACAAAAAGAAATATTATATTAATATTTCTTAAACTACAAAGTATGGATAATTATTTTATCCTAAGTTCTAAAGTTAGGGACAAGTGGGCCAAAGTAGCTCCCAACATGAAAAGTGTCAAGTTGGGGACATGGATACATATTGTTTGGACTTAGTTCATTTTCCATCATTCTTTCCATGATTCCTTCCATCATTCAACCACGATTCCATGACCATTTCACTCACACTGTCAGTTTTTCTTCATACCTTCCTGTCACTGTAACTAAACTTGTATCCATAACCATAACAGTTTGTATAGCTGGTCAGCTTGGGAGATGGACTAAAGAAGCGAGTTGTCAGGCCCGTGGGATATTGAAGAGACGGGTTGTCAGGCCCATGGGAAATTCCTCTCTGGGTGAGAGAATTGTTGGGAATTGATTTTGATCCGGATTTTATGAGCAAAACGAAATGAATACAAATTATTAACAGGTTCTTAACAAAAAATAACAGAGATACAGTAAAATTGGTTTTTTATTCAATAACGAAATAAGTTGAAACTGTAAAATTCAACGCAAACAAACTTGTTGGAATGGTGGCGGCTTATCTCACAGAAGATATGTGACAGATGAGCGCATTCGCAAGAAGAATATTACAATGAGGCTCTGAAGGACTTTTTTAAATAAACAAGAATTTCAAAAACCCTAGACATCCAAAAACCTAACCCTAGGAGATGAAGCGCCAAAAGTCATGTGGGCCCCGTTTGGGTAAGTTAGTACATCAACTTCTCGGGGTCATAACTTTTGCATACGATCTCTGTTTTAGGCGTGTGATAGCCTGTTGGAAAGGTATCGTCGAGGAGATTCATTTTGGGGGCTCTATAATTCCTTAGACTATCATTGAGGAGATCGATCCTGAAGAACCTTCATTTAGGCTGTCAAAATGGCCCCGAAAGTTAAAGCTGCTAAAAATAGTAAATTGCCAAAATTGTCAGAAAATTATTTTGAGCCAGTCGGAAAAGGTGGGTGGCCACCGATATCCATTTGGATCAATCCTCCCTCCTTAGGAAGCAATTTTCTCCATTGCGTTGAGGTCCCCCATCAGATGAGGAAATTTCCACTGAATTTGGCCCCAGGTGAGCCACTTGCCTTGGTGCAGGAGCTGCCCTGCTTTGACGACTCGATAAAGTTGGATCCTTTGTTGTCGAGTTCCCTTGATCTGTGTGTCCACAATATGATCATTGGATGCCTCTTGTATGCAGCCAGGGTTGATCTCTGTTGGTGTCAGCTATACTTCTACTTCTGAGGTGTCCAATAATGGTGGGAAATAAGGGCAAAGGAGATTCATGTTGAACACTGGGTGCAGGCCAAGGAAGGGAGGAATGTTGAGCTCAAAAGCATTGTCCCCCACAGCCTTGGTGATAGTGTATGGCCCATAATAGAGTGGGCAAAGCTTCCAATGGGATCCTGTAAGGTGTTCTTTCTGCAAGTGCAACCAAACTTTGTCGCCCACCTAAAACTTATGTGGCACTCGATGTTGATCATGGATTTGTTTGTACTTTTCATTGGACTTATATAGGATATCTTGAACCTATTGGCAGATGTTCTGGATCCACTCAATGAACTGGGTGGCTTTGTCAGCTTCATTTGGAGCAGGAGATGAGTTGGTCGAGGTGACCACAAGGGGAAGTGCAACATCTATGGGACCCAATGGTTGGAATCCCAACCCCACCTGAAAGGGGTTGTGGTCGGTTGAGCTATGAAGGGATCAATTGTAGCTATGATAGACATAGGGAAGGATCTCATCCCATGTGCGAGGGTGCTTTGAATTATACATGCGAAGGATATGCACAATCATTCGATTTACAACCTCGGTTTGGCCATCTGTCTAGGGGTGAAAGGTCGTGGATTTGGTGAGCTTGGTGTCCAGCAGTGACCAGAGGCTTGACTAGAATGTGATAAGAAATCGACTATCCCGATCTAAGAAAATGGTTTGTGGGATTCCAAAATGTACCCAGACTTGGTCAAAGAAGAGCTTGGCAGTGGCCTCTGCTGTGATTCTCTTATTGCAGGCAACTAGAATCCCCATCTTAGAAAAGCAATCAACAACCACAAAAACACAGTAATTTCCCCACTTGGTGGACAGGAGACCTGACATGTAGTCCATTGAGATGGATTCCCATGGACTGTCAGAAGTAGGAAGAGGGGTGTACAGGCCCCGTTTCTTAGTTGTTGGTTTGGAAATAGTGTAGGCAGTGCAGGACCTGATATACTTGTTGACCTCCTGTCGAAGTTTCAGTCAATATAAATGTTTTTTTAACATCGCCACTGTCTTTTTGACGCCAAAGTGTCCTGCCACCCAACTGTAGTGGGCTTCCCAGATTAGCTTCACTCGCTCACTTGATGGAACACAGATATGGCCCAGACGACACAACAACCCATCCTGAAGATGGAAATTATCGAAAACTACGTTTTCACCCAACATTTGGTAGGTGGTGATGAAGTCAGGGTTTGACTCATAGAGTTGGGGCCATCCAGATGTCTCATGCCCACAAGAGTCTAGCACCATGGTGAGTGCCACGAATGGAGGTTTGTTGAGGCAATCGGCGACGTGATTGGTGCTTCCTATTTTATACTTGATGTTGAGGTGGAATTGCTACAAGTATGTGGACCACTTTTGATGGCAGTCATTCTGCAATTTTTTCTGTGTCTGCATGAACTACAGTGGCTTATGATCAGTGTGGATGACTGTCTCCTTCCCAAGAATGTAATGTCTCCATTGGCGACAGTCTTGTACAATGGAGTACATTTCCTTATCGTAAGTAGGGTACTTACAGACAGTATCTGACAGTGTCTCACTATGATAAGCCATGGGGTGGCCATGGTGAGTGAGAATGGTGCCCACAACATAGTCTGAAGCATCTGTCTCAATTTCAAAGGGACGTTGCAGGTCTGGTAGTGAAATTATTGGGGTTGAGCACAAGTGCCACTTCAAATCATCGAACTCTTGTTGTTGGGACTGACCCCACGCAAATTTTTCCTTACCACCACCCATGTTTATTTGGCTGAGGGCCCATGCAATATGGGAGACTCCCAACACAAACCTGCGGTAGAAATTGGCAAGGCCCAAGAAGCTCTGAAGCTCAGTGAGTGTTGTTGGGGCTGGCCAGTCACGGATGACTTGGATCTTGGCTGGATCCACATGTACGCTATGTTGATCAATGATGTATCCTAGGTAATGGACCCTGCCCATGCCAAAGGAGCATTTTTCCAAGTTGGTGTATAGCTTGTGTTGTCGCAGGGTGTGCAGAACCTGCTGAATATGTTGCAAGTGTTCGGCCCAAGTCTTGTTGTAAATTAGATTGTCATCTAGATACACCACTACAAAAGTATTGATGAATGGTCGCAGGATATCGTCCATCATCCTCATGAAAGTGGATGAGCATTTGTCAAACCAAAGGGCATGACCAACCATTCAAAAATGCCTTCCTTTGACTTGAAGGCGGTCTTCCATACATCTGTATGTTCTATTGGGACCTGGTGGTAGCCAGACTTCAGATAAATCTTACTAAAGTATTTGGCCCCCATGAGTTGATCAAGGAGGTTGTCGATTCGGGGAATCGGGTACCGGTTTCTGACTGTGATTTTATTCAGAGCCCGGTAATCAATACAGAGTTGCTAGGTTCCATCTTTCTTCTGTACTAGCACGATTGGGCTCTGACAAGGTGATGAGCTGGGACGGATGTGCCCCTTGTGGAGAAGTTCTTGGATCTATCACTTAATATCCTCATTCTCTAACAAAGAGTGGTGATAGAATGGCCCATTGGTAAGTGGTGCGCCAGGGGTCAGATCGATGGGGTGCTTGACCTGGAAGTGCAGAGGTACCCCTGTAGGTGAGGAGAAGATATCCGAGTATTCTTCCACGACCTTATCTACTTTCTTCTACTGTGTGGAGAGGTTGGCCGCAGAGACCCTGGATGTGGTTGTGATCTTTCTCTTATTATGAGAGAGAATCATGAAGAAGACAAACTTCCCCATCTGAGAGATGACCTTCCTGCATTGTTTAGCAGAGGTCAAGGAAATGGCACTAGGTGGGACTGCCTCAGGTATCCTATACAATTTCCTGTTCAAAGTAATAATAACACTACAAGGCCTAGAATCATATACAGCATGATGTTTCCATAAATAAGGTTGGCCCAAAATAACATCACAAACTTCGAGAGGAGAAACATCACATAATACCTCATCTTTGAAGGGCTTGATGTTGTATGACATTCGGCACTATTGGCTGACGTGGAGATCGCTTCCTTGGTGGAGCCATCCAATGGTGTAGGGTTGTGGATGCGACGTTGTTGTCAGGGCGAGTCGCTTGATGACCTCTGCTGAGATGATGTTCTTCTGGCTACTGCTATCAATGATGAAGTGTAGTGGGGTGCCTTTTGCCCACTTTTGTGAATGGAAGAGGCGCTCTCCTTCTTCTGGCTCGTCTGGTTCACTAGGATGGAGCTTGGTGGTAGCAATGGTGGCACTGGGTTCCACATTAATGATCTGTCTTCCCCTTTCTGGTTCTGTCTCAGAGTCAAAATCCACATCTGATTCAGAGGCTTTCACTTCAGCCACCAACGACTGCTTTGAGCAGTAGTTGGCAGTGTTATTCCAAGGGCTCTTATGGAAGTCGCACCACTTCCTGGTATCTTTCTTTGTCTTTCAGGTGTCCTTATTTTCTTGCAGCTTGGAATAGTTGTCCTGATACTATCCATCTTTGCTCTATCCTTTGTTCTGTGGGTTGGGGCTGCCCTTTCTCAGCGTTTGTTGCGAGGGGTTCCCAGGCCCAAATTGTTGTGTCTTTTGTTTGAGATTCTGCTCGATTTTGATGACATATCGGTAGGTCGCTCCCAAGGATGAGAAGTCTAGAAATTCCATTTCGGTCTGGATGTATCTATGAAAAGCACCGTGATACTTGAGCACCATATGTCACTCTGAATCTTTGATACCCATCTTGGTGCGGAAGGTATGCAAGATATTTGTGAAATCGGGCATTGCTTGGTCTCTTTCTTGTTGCACTGTGGTCCATTTGGTATACAGGTCGTCATAACTTCTGACAGGGTAGAATTGTTCCTTAATAGAATCCCTGAAGGATTCCCAGGTGGTCATGACTAAAAATAACGAGGTTTCCTTTGTTTCCTTTTGCTCACAGAAAGTTTCCCACCAATCTTTGACATGGATTTGAGGAGCACAAAAGTAATATTTTCTCTATTAGAAAAGTTATGGACAGAAAAATACCCTTCTAGTAGATTCAACCACTTGTCTACAAAATATGCGTCTATCTGACCTTCAAATATAGGAATATCTAAGTTTATTTGTACCTTGAAGGGGGCGATGCCTCCGTTCGAAGAATATGTGTCGCCTGTTGGTAGTCGCCGAAGGATTTGTGTGAAACTATCCATCATCTCGTTCCTCTGTTGCATGAGGGCTTCCTCAATAAACAGTTTGAAAGGATCTCTCGTCCCATCATATTTATTTTCTCCTGCCATGAGAGGTCAATTGGGCATATGAGAGCTTCTTTCCTCAAGAGAAACAAGCTCGAGACCCAACTCTTTGTACTCCGACCTCGTTGGGGACATGCATTAAGACGACAAGGAGTAGACTGCTCTGATACCATTGATCCGGATTTTATGAGTAGAATGAAATGAATACATATTATTAACAGGTGCTTAACACAAAATAACAGAGATACAGTAACACTAGTTTTCTATTCAATAACGAAATAAGTTGAAACTGTAAAATGCAGCGGAAACAAGCTTGCTGGAATGCTGGCGGCTTATCTCTGAGAAGAGATGTGATGGTTGTGCACATTCGCAAGAAGAAGATTACAATGAGGCTCAGAAGGCATTTTTACAATAAAAAATAATGCCAAAAACCCTATACATCAAAAAACCTAACCCTAGGAGATGAAGCGCCAAAAGTCATGTGGGCCTCGTTTGGGTAAGTTAGTACATTAACTTCCTGGGGTCGTAACTTTTGCATACGATCTCCGTTTTAGGTGTGTGATGGCCCATTGGAAAGGTATCATCGAGGAGATTCATTTTTGGGGCTCGATCATGCATTTGGCTATCATTGAGGATATCTATCCATAAAAACCTTCATTTAGGCCCTCAAAATGGCCCTGGAAGTTAAAACTGCTAAAAATAGTAAATTGCCAAAATTGTCAGAAAATTGTTTTGAGCTAGTTGGAAAAGTTGGGTGGCCATTGATATCCATATAGATCAGATTTCCTGAAGGTGATAAAATGTAGCTACAGGGCTCTGAGACTTCCTGTCCGTCCTATTGTTGAAGCCTGGAAAGGAAGTGGGGCAGCCAAAGGACTATTGATCAAAGAAGGGGCACAATTCCTAGGGTGGGAAAGGCATGTGTGGAATGAGGGACTATAGGCTATTAGTTTGAGTTGGAACCTATGACAAATTATTTCATGTTGTCTGAGATTCATTATCCTGGTCAGGAATCCCTTTACCCGGGTGGAGTTTAGTCCCAACTTGGGGGTGACCCACTGTTGAGAGTGATAAGTAGTGTGGTAGAAGGTTGGGAGGTTCATGGAATGTCTTCATGCAATTGATGATATTCTTACCAAGATAAGTGTCAACTGTGTGATAAAATTACATGTTGCATTGTTATTTACGTGTGTATTTTTTAGGTTTATCTTATTTGTGGTTATAACTTTCTTTATATTTATGGGTATTTCTTGTATATGTTGCATGCATATGTTTAATGTTATTTCAGTATGAATTTGTGCATTTACGAAATGTATTTGTCTATTTACGTTTTATATATAATGTTTCACAAGAGTTTTGTGTGTATATTTTTTAATTGCATGCAGTTCGAAAAATTTATGTGGCATAGCTCAGTTGGATGTTGGGTATGTTACAGTATGTTCTGTAGAGAGAACAACAACGTTCTCTCATGTATCGTGGACCACCATGGGTGGCCAAGGATGTTACATTTCTTGTGTATGTAAAGGGATATCTAACATCAATGCCATTTTTCAAAATCCATCTGTATACTCTTGCACTGTTTGTCCTTTTCTTAGTTTTAAAGATTGCCATTCAATTAATGTTTTTTCTTTATAAACCAAAGGATTCTGTTGTATGGACTATTTCTGCACTCTATTTTGTTTGTTCATGTTGTCACATGTTCCCTTGTGGATACATAAATGTTGTTATGAATGTATTGTACAACTATTTTTCTATGTATCTGTAGCATTGTTGTTTTCATTTATTATTTGAATACATGAACTATTTCTGGTTATGATGATATTACCTTTCACTGTATTCATTATTTCATCTTTTCTCCTGGGATAGGTTAGTAGTAGTTAGATTAGATTTGTTTTGATTTCAGTTAGATTAGAATTAGGATTAATTAAAAATATTTGGGGGAAATCCCATTGTCTTTCCCCTTTTTTATTCTTTTAATTCTAAGCGACAATGAGGCCCATATACTCGTTAGAAATGCTACACCAAATGAGAGTAGGTATAATTGGGACCTACCATCGGGCATTCTCTTTTAACTGCTTGACATGCCATTTGGACCAATCAACAGATGGCCATGTTTTTTTCTGTAGTTGATATATCTTATCGAGAAATCCAAAAAGATGTTGTAGATTATGGTCCCACTCTTTCATGGATGGAAGAAGTGGATCATGTTACATAGCTCATCTAGGCCCTGAATTCTTTTATTCACTTGATTTTCTTGACATTGTGTTGCCTTTTGATGAATACATTCTTGAGGAAATGATAAGGTCAGAATGACCATAGGAGGATCTACATCATCGATCTTACTTCCCCACGCCATTTATTGATCATATTATTGACAAGTGTGTGGGAAGTGAAATATTTTTGTTTATGGATGGATTTTTTGGTTACAATCAAATTCAGATTTGGCTCGTGGATAAACATAAAACTTGATTTCTATGTCCTTGGGGGACTTTTTCATACAAGAAGATGCCTTTTGGCCTTAAAAATGTCGGGGATACATTCTAGTGGGCCATGTTGTTCACTTTTCATTATTTAAATCATATCGTTGAGGCATATATGGGTGATCTCACTACCTGCTCTCACAAGAGAGTACATCATCCATCTCATCTTCGATTTATTTTTGAAAGATGTTAGTACTATCGTTGTAATATACCTAAATTATATTACATTTCTTATCATATAATAATATGTTATAGATTTTTTATTATGTAAATAAGCATTCTAATGTGAATAGACATTATAATGTAAATGATAAGTCTATGATAATTCATGACATTTTCCAAGGACGTGACTTATCATTCTTTATGTGTATTTATATACATGTATTTTATTTCATATGAAGGAAAGAAATATGTAAAATGGATAGTAAATAAAATATTATTTATAATGGATATATGGAATTATGTTATGTATATGTGATGTTTTCATGAAGTGGACCAATAGATCCATTTGAATTGGTATTAGAGTGTGGTTTCAAAAAACCATGGTAATTGCCCATGGTATTGGGAAGATACTATAAGGAAAAGAAGTAAAAAGGAGAGAGAAGAAGGAAGGGTAAACATTTGATTTTACCATTGGCGATTTATAGGCCTATGGTTTTGGTAAATCATTAGCCCATGGTATTTCCTTGACCCATGGTTTTGGTAAACCAATATTGGATCATGGTTTTTTTTGTTACATAGTACCAAAGAAAATATTGAAAAGAATATATATATATATATATATATATATATATATATATATATA
>JASDQU010099828.1:1380252-1469487 GCA_032191745.1 Picea mariana
ATTATGTGACGTTCCACATACCACCGGAAATGACATGACAAGAACTATCCATCTAGGATATTTTCCCTGACAAATTCACTTTTCTTCATCTCATTATTCCACAATTAATCATGGGTTCTCTTACTCCACAAAGCATCTTCTCGTGAGGGCTTTCACCATAAGGGGACCACTTTGGAGTTCATCCATATTTACTTCTTATCAACCATGAAAAAACAATAATGAGTCATATTTACATCAAACATTATTGGGTCCATTACCCAAACCTTTGTGCTACAGGTCTTTCTTCAAGGGTTGACATCAATGACAACCAACCTTAATCAACAACTAGTGGTTGTAGGATGCATCACATGCACTCTCCTAATGAGTGCGTCATATACCTTGTTCTATTTTCCTCTGATATGCTTTATGTCAAAGTCATACTCACTAAGGAAATGTAACCACCTGCTTTGTATAGCATTTAAAATTGGTTTTACAAACAAATATTTTAGACCACAATGGTCTTTTCTCAGCTCAAATATTTTACCCATGAGATAAGGCCACCACATCTTCAAGGAATGCAATATAACTGCCAATTATAAATCATGAGTATCATACAACCTTTCATTCTCTTTCAACTTCCTTGATTCATAGAACACCACATTTCCATTCTGACTTAGGACTCCAGGGAGTCCTTCCTTGCGTGCATATGTGCACACAATGAAGTTTGCATAAGGATCAACAATTCTCAAAATTGGCGCACTTTTCAACAAGATCTTCAAGTGTTGAAAATTCCTTGCACAATCCATAAACCATTCAAATCGTGCGACTTTCTTCTGTAGGGAAGTGATTGGATGCAGAATCTTTGTGAATCCTTCAATAAACCTTTTGTAGTACCCTGCTAGTCCCATAAAGGATCTCACTTCTATTAAATTTCTTGGTGTTGGCCATTCCTCAATGGATTTTATCTTCGTTGGGTCCACAACTATTCCTTCCTCTGAAATGATATGACCCAAATAATGAATTTTCTTCTGGTAAAATGAACACTTTATCAACTTTGAATAACGATGATGCTCCCTCAATACCTTCAACACCATCCTCAAGTGTTGCTCGTGCTCTTCCTTAGACTTTGAGTAAATAATAATGTCATCCAAAAATACAATGACAAAATTATCCAAGTAATTTCTGAAAACTCCATTCATTAAACACATGAAGACAATTGGTTCATTCGACAACACAAAAGGCACCATTGTAAACTTGTAATGAACATACCTTGTTTTGAAGGCCGTCTTATTGATGTATTCTTCTTTAATTCTCACTTGGTGATATCCATATTTGAGATCAATATTGAAAAATATTTTCTTTCCTTTCAACTGATCAAACAGGTCGTCTATCATTGGCAAAGGATACGTGTTCTTCATTGTTACCTTATTCAACTGCCTGAAGTCAATACAAAGTCTCAGCGTACCATCCTTCTTCTTCATGAACAAAACTAGAAAACCCCAAGGAGACACTCTTGGGCATATATACCCCTTCTTTAGAAGCTCTTCAAGTTGCATCTCTAACTCCTTTAGTTATGGCGTATTAATCCTATAAGGAGTTTTGGATACATGTGTTTCTCTCGACATCATATTTATAGAGAAGTCGATATCTCTTTTCGGTGGAAACTCTGATATCTCTTTAAATATATCCTCAAATTCCTTTAATATTGTGAAATATTCAATACTTGGCACTTTATTCATAGGTGAATCGTCCATGTGTGTTGTGAATACTTGATATCCTTTCTTGTAGATTTTCTTCAGTTGTAAGGAAGAAAATTCTCTGTTAGTTACAACCCTTGGAATTCCTTCAACTTTTCTCAAATTTATGTGCTCATCCAAGAAATTAAATTCCTTATTATAATAGTCTAGGACAACATTGTGCTCATCCAACTAATCCATACCAAAGAGGCAATCATAAAATCCCAAAGGTATGATGTTCAAATCATATTTTTTGCACATTCCATTCATCTCTATTGGACATGCCATAATCATCTCATTAATTTTTTCTTTTTTCTCCTGTAGCTAACTACACCAACCACAATTTTCCAATCTTTCTTCTCGACAAGTCTTTCCACCATTTTAGGATCTAGATAACTATGAATATCTCTTGATTCAATTAAAATAGCAATAGGTTGCTCGTTAGTATTACCTTCCACCTCGATCATGTGTGACTGGAAATCATACTACTTGTTATTCAACGCTGCGTAAATATTAGGTACACTTCCACCCATGTCTTCAACTATCACATATTGTCGTACACTATGCACAATCCTCATTTTTTTCACCTATTTGAGAACAATACCTAAACAAATGATTTATGTCACAACCCCAACATTGAATAGGTTGTTGCCTTGGTATCTATCCCACTGAATCATTCATTCTGGGCTCCTTGAGAGTTGTCTTTCCTTGTGAATTATTTCTGAAAAATGGTGATTATCTCCCTTCTTCCTCTGTTCCACCTTAATTTTCATCTTGTCTTCCCAAGCCTTTTTGAAATTCGGTCTTCTGTTTTGTTTCTCATAAAGGAACTTAGTGCATCTTATGGTTTCTTCCAACATATTAGGGTCATCATACTATATATTTTCACTGATATATGATGACAACCCACTCAGGTACCTTTGAATCTTCACCTACTCATCCTTGATAAAAGGCACATATTTCAGCATCTCTAAAAATATTCTTTCGTACTCATCTATCGTCATGCTCTCGAGGTTGAGTTCAAAGAAATCCTTCATTATCCTGTCATAATATCACTTGGTTAAGTATTTTTTTTGGAAATACCTCTTGAATTCCTTCTAGGTAACCTTCTTCTCATCAATGTGTTGCACCTGTAAATATTGATCCCACCACATTGATGCCTTTCCTTTTAACTAATAAATAACAATTCTCCCTTCTTCCTGCGCAGAATAGTTATGCAGTTGGAAGTAATTCTTCATACCAAAAAACCAAGTCTCTTCATATTCATCCTTCTTGTGCTCACCATCAAAGGTAGGAGGATTGATCTTATTCATTTTTCCCTATATTTCGTCCACCCCAGTCTTTCTCTTATGTTTCCTGACAAGATATGGACTTGAGCTACTGCAGACTTTCCTAAAAGAATTCTTACCAGCATTTCATTCTTATCTTCTTTTTTCATCATGAGATCTATGACTTCTTAATCTACTCAAATATGTCTCCTTATTCATATTATTTTCTATTGTGTCCAGACTTTGCATCAATTTGACATTGAAGTCATCTTGTTGTGCCTTAGCTCTCATAAATTTTTTGTTATCATCCTTCTAGCTATGGACATCTTTCTACAATAACTTTATGGTTTCAACTTAAATTCATGTGCTCCTCCTTGTATTATGTACCATCAACACCCAATTCGACATACAAATATATGAATTCTTCATCAGGACTATAAGTCATATGTGCATATTCCATGATTTTATCCTTCTACACTGACTTTGTCCTTCTCTAATCGCTGATAATTCTACAAAATGTGTAGGAAACAATATTTGTTAGATGAATTCATGAGACACATTCATGAAAACTCTACACCATCTTGTCATAATAATTCCTTCTTAATATCATGCATGCATTGATATTCAACACAAACTAATGCGTGCTATCAATTTTTTTAACTTGTTCACCACATATCAGTAATGCACATGCACCACAACTTTGTCTTGCATAGTCCCAAACCCTTAGTGAACACACCCATGCATCATTGTTTACTGCACAGTTCTAGTGCCGCACTTTGAAATATCATAAACTTAGTGTGCACATCTATGCATTCTTACTTAATCCACACCATGGCCATGCTAAAATTCCAAATTCATCCAATACAAGTCCAGTGTCGAACCAATGGCTCTGATACCAAAATGTAATGTTCCCAACCTTCCAAGTTGGTCCACGTCACACAATCTAAACTAAAAACTGCTCTGTTACCATAATGTAACATCCTTGGCTTACTTTTGAGCTACGCTACCTATAGAAAATTACTTCATAAATAACATTCAAACTGTGCAGAATTACTCGAGGAAGTGCGCACAACCCAAATTGATCCTTGACACACCACAGTTCCTCATGTTTATACAGATTACAACAATGAAAGTAGCTTGAAATATAATTTTAGACTCATGCACACTGGACACATTGACATTATTGAACGTAAGACCACTCCAACATACAAACACTATTGTGCACATAACCATACACAACATTTGAATACTGCAATAGACATAACTATTTAGATTCCACTTATAGGTCTTACCTTCTTGTGCGTGTAGACTACACTCCAATGCACACAACAAAGCCAATCACTTGTACACACAAACCAATTTCCGTGTGCTCATTAATTTTGACCTCTCTCAAGAATCTCTTGACCATTTACCAGAACTATCTTAACAAAAGTTACTTATCAACTAGCATACTCTGCATATACAAATATTATACTAAATAATCACATCTCACTTACAAAATAGATAATATTAACATATTAACAACCAATATGCATATGAAACATTAAAAAAGTAATATATCATAACATATACAAACAAATAAGCACACAGTAACATACAAGCACATAAGAACACTTATATTTTATGAAAATCACCAAGTGTGCACATGACTCGGATGTTCCTCCCAATCATAGACGTTGTTGCTCATAATATTTCAACAACAGGTCACCCCTAAGTTGGGGCTCGAACTCCACAAGGAAAAAATAATTCCTAATGCCAATCTATGGTCTAACAAACAACAAAATTTCTCAGTCCAAGCTATTGACTGCTACAACTAGTCTACAGTCCCTCATTTCCCACATGCTTGTCCCACCCCAAGAAGTATGCCCCTTATTTTCTCAACAGTCCCTCGATTGTCCCACTTACCTTCAAGGGATTCAACAACATGTCATATCAAGAAGTCTCAGAGAACTGCAACTAATACCCAATGCACCATGGAATGATCCTCAGTCAATACCTCACCTGGAGAGATTGCTCACATCCCTGACAACCCGCCTCTTGGACAAACTACGGGCCTCACAACCTGCTTCTTCGATAGTTAAACATGAATTATAGTAAAGAAAACCCATTACAAAATTCTATGTGTAGATAAAGTAATAGTTGTCCTCTCTCAAATGGTTTGACCCCCTTCTGCGCACGAGAGTGAATAATGAATAATCCCCCCGAATTACACTAAGGAAAACAATATATATTGAATTCCTTCAATTGGACATTTTTCACCTTCAGAATTAAATTTATCCACTTGGTGACTCATTCCCAACCCTCGAGAACTTAGGATAAATAATATATCTGTAAATTATACTTTTCAGAAATATTATTAAAATATTCCCCCTTTTCCCTTTTTTGGTGGAGTCAACCCCCCATCTATTTTCGTTTGAGTCAGTCCAGGTGAAATGATGTAATATATTAATAACTTGAGTGTGATACACTTTACTAGAATGTTTCACTGGCCTATTTGTGTCCCAGCTCACCAACCCAATAGTCACATAGGTTATTCAACCTCAAAACAGACACACACACACACACACACATCAAAATAATTCTCATGCACTTACTTGTGTGCACACAACATTGTGGAATATGCAAACCTTCTCTTGATGCCCAATCCACACACACTAGCTCAGGTACGTGCAACACTATGGAATATGCACATTGTTGGGTATGTGTTATATTATTTTTATGAATAGCTCTAGTGTTTTCTACATTGCATTGGGCACACAAGGGGTTCGAGGGCAGATCCCCCGAGAATTTTATTTTTCCTTGGGAAACATGTCATATTTTTTCCTCGTTTTTCATGTTTCCTCGATTTTCATGTCCATTGTTGAGCGGTTTTTTGGCACATGGTTTTTGTCGATGGTTTTCTATTTTCGATTAAGGAATTAGGGTTGTTGATTAATCCAGGTCATTGGGTTAGGGTTTTGGATGTCTATGGCTCCTATATGTATATTGTATTGTAAACAATGTATCACTATGAATGAATATCGAATATGTTGGTTTTCCCGATTTGGGTTTCCAGGGGAAAAATATCTGTGTAATGTGTGTATTTTCTATTGTATATTTTATGTTCTTTTATTGAAAATATATTACAGTAAAATATTGTACAAGGTTAAAATATACATTTGGTATCATAACTTTGTTGGCTTCAAGGGGATGCCTTTGTGGTCAAGGATTTGGCTCGAGACTGTGATAAGCCTTGTTACAATGGGAGATCTGTGGTATTGTTTTTCCAGGTGAAAAGAAATGGTGAGTAGTTCAAAAATGGAGCTCGAGAAGTTTAATGGGAAATTTTTTTAGTTGTGGAATCTCAAGATGAAATATTTTTTCATGCAAAGATATCAGTGGATCATGGTGGATCTAGGTACTGCACCTACAACAACTTCAGCAGATGACTGGAAAAAATTGGATCTGAAGGAGAAGAGCACAATCTGACTATGTCTCTCAGATTCGGTATTACTGAATGTGTTAGAGTAAGCTACAACCAAATATTTATGGGATAAGTTTGGGAAGTTGTATCAATCTAAGTCCCTAGTAAATAAAATATTCCCGAGAAAGAAGTTGTATAACGTGAGGATGAGAGATGGAGACTTGGTGGCAGAGAATTTGAATGCCTTCAATACTGTGGTAAGTCAGTTAGTATCCATTGAGACTAAAACTTTAGATGAAGATAAGTGTATTAGTCTATTTTTCTCTTTACCGGATTCGTGGGATAGTCTAGTTGTGGCCATAGGTATTAATGCAACTTCCTTGAAGTTTGATGAAGTGGTCTCATCCTTCTTGTCAGAGGAGATGAGATGGAAGAACATGGAAGGACAAATCACAGATGCATTATTTTCAAGAGGACGCTCCCAGAAAAGAAATATATCCAAGTCCTCAAGTGGGAGATCTAAGTCTAAGGGAATATCTAAGTCTCTTGGAAATTTTGTAAAGGTATCCTATAGATGTGGAAATGAAGGGCACTACAAGAAGCAATGTAGATCCAAAGTTGAGAAAAATAAGGGCTATGAAGAATCTCCTTCTACAGAAGAAAATACCTCCAAGGAAGAAGGAGGGGATGTGTACCTGGCTTCTTCAAGCACACATGCAAATCATGAGGCATGGTTGGTTGACTCAGGTGCATCCTTTCATATGACTCCCCATAGGGATTGGTTTTGTTAATATGAAAGGTATGATGGGGGTAATGTTTTCCTAGGTGATGGCTCAACAAAAAAAATCATAAGTAGAGGAAAATTCAAGTTGAGGCTCATAGATGGAAGGATTAGAACACTAATTGGTGTTCCGCACATCCCAAGATTGGCTAAAAATTTGATTTTTGTAAGTAAAATGAACGATGTAGGGTTACAAACAATATTTGAAAAGGAAACATGTAGGATGGTTCGAGGAGCAATGGTGTTGTTGAAGGGAGATCGATTTGGAACTCTGTATAAGATGCAGGGAAGAACTATTAGTGATGGGTGTAATAGTTCCATTGTTTCTAATATTGGAGTTTAAAAAGAAAGAACTCCTATTGTCTTTGGAGAAAAGGTTATTATATAGCATCAAAGATTGGGGCATATCGGAGAGAAGGTTCTTCGACTACTACATGGTAAAGGTATGGTTGAAGGTATGTCTAACTTCTCTCTGGATTTTCATTTATGTGAACATTGTGTATATGAGAAGCATAATCGAGTAAGATTCCCCTCTTGTGCAACAATGGAAGAAGGAATTTTACAGATAATTCGTAGTGATGTGTTTGGACCTGTGTCGGTTCTGTCATTGGGAAAATTTGTGTACTATGTCTCATTTATAGATGACTTCTGAAGGAATACTTGGATATATTTCCTCAAGAAGAAATATGAAGTCTTTTACAGGTTTAAATAGTTTAAGGCTCTTTTTGAGAATCAAACGGAGAAAAGAATTAAGGCATTGAGGATAGATAATGGCAGAGAGTTTTGTGGGAATGAATTTAAATAATTCTATAAGAAGTGTGGTATAGAAAGGAAGGAGACTACTCCATATACACCTCAGCAGAATAGATTTGTAGAAAAAATGAACAAGACATTGATGGAAAAATCAAGGTGCATACTCAGTGGTGTCGGGTTAGGGAAAGAATTATGGGCAAAGGCAATGGGTACTGCATGTTACCTAGTCAACAAATCACCCTCATCAACGCTGGATGAAAAGACTCCACAAGAGGTATGGATTGGTAAGAAACCTTCTCTCACACATCTCAAGGTATTTGGCTTTGAGGCATATGTTCATGTTCCAAAGGAAAACAAGAGTAAGCTAGATAAGAAGGATGAAAAGTGTATCTTTATTTGGTATAAATATGGTATCAAAGGTTATAAGCTTTGGAACCCAAAAAATAAGAAGGTTGTGTATAGACGAGATGTGGTATTTAGAGAAATGAAGGATGTTGTTGAACATGAATTCCTACCAAATATGGAAGAACCAGAGAAAATAGAGTTTGATTTAAAGGATGATGAATCATAATCTATAGAAGAACATGAATCAGAAGAAGAAGATTCTCATACTCCAGTATTGAGGAGATTGGTTCGAGAAAGAAGGCTACTAAAAAGGTATATTCCATATGATTTTCGTTCAAATTTTTCTTTGTCTATTACTGATGATGATCCTAGAACGGTCAGGGAGGTAGTGGATTCATAGGATGGAAATGTTTGGAAAAAGGCCATGGATGAAAAAATGGCATCCTTGGATAAGAATGAGGATTGGGATCTAGTGGAGTTTCTGAATGAAAGAAATCCCATTGGCATCAAATGGGTATTTAAAAAGAAGTTGAATGCAGAAGGAAAAGTGGAGAAATACAAAGCTAGGTTAGTAGCAAAGGGTTATTCCCAGGCTGAGGGAATTGATTTTGGTGAGACTTTTTCTCCTGTTGCCAAGTTAACTTCTATAATATTTATGTTATATGTTGTTGTTGTATTTTATTTTGAAGTAGAACAAATGGATGTGAAGACAACATTACTACATGGGGATATGGAAGAAGAATCTATATGAGGCAACCAAAAGGCTTTGTTGTGAAGGGAAAGAAGGAGTCGGTATGCAAGATGAAAAATTCCCTGTATGGTTTAAAACAATCACCAAGGATGTGGTATCAAAAATTTGATACTTATATGCCTGGACTTGTCTTCACAAGAAGCAAAGAGGATCATTGTGTGTATTTTAAATTAATTGGTGATCATTTGATTTATTTGGTCTTGTATGTGGATGGCATGTTTCTAATAGGAAACAAAAAGAACATTATCCAGGATGTGAAAAATCAGTTTCCCTCTAAATTTGACATGAAGGATCTAAGTTATTCAAATTTCATTTTGGGAATGGAAAATAAAAGAGATCGAAAAAAGAGGAAACTTTGGATAAATCAAATAAAATATGTCGAGACAATATTGCAGAGGTTTAATATGCAAGAATGTAAACTGGTCAAGGTCCCTATTCTTGTTGGTGTAAATTTATCTTTGGATCAGTGTCCCATGACACAGGAAGAGGAGGAGGACATGTCTCATGTTCCATATGTGAGTGTAGTTCGAAGTTTGATGTATGCAATCGTCTGTACTAGATTGAACATTGCACATGTAATGGGAGTTTTAAGCAGGTATATGTCAAAACCAGGGAAGGAGAGTTGGACAACAATAAAAAGGGTTTTCATGTATTTGCGTGGCACTACTAGCTATGGATTGTGCTACCAAGGAAGACTGGTATTGGAATGAGTGTTGGACATACATGGATTTGTGGATGCAGACTGGGCTGGAGATATGGATTGTAGGATATCTACAAGTAGGTATGTGCTTAACCTGTTTGGAGGAGAAATCAATTGGATGAGAAAAATATAGGTTCTAGTGGCACTTTCAATTATAGAAGTTGAATACATGGCAACCACTCATGCAAGTAAGGAAGTAGTATGGTTACAAATATTGTGTTCAGGTATTGGGTTGGTATAACAAGCTATAAGGATAGATTGTGACAATCATAGTGCAATTTTTTTGGTGAAGAATCTCACTTATCATTCAAAGACAAAGCATATTGATATTCAATATCACTTTGTGAGAGACATGGTTGAAGAAAAGAAAGTGTTGATGATGAAGGTGGAAACTTTGAAGAATGTTGCATATTCATTTAAAAAATATGTGAGAAATGAGAATTTTTCTTGGTGTAGAGAACCCATGGGCATTGTTGCCTTGGATTGTTGACTATGTAACCATGTAACCCCCTATATGCAAAGGAAACAACAAGTGGGAGAATGTTGGGTATGTGTTATATTATTTTCACGACTAGCTCTAGTGTCTGCTACATTGCACCAAGCGTGCAGGGGGGCGATGGACCCCCTGGGTGGGGTTCAGGGGTAGCGCCCTCGAGAAAAAAAAAATTCCTCACGAAAATTGTCTCAGTATTGCCTCATTTTTTGTGTCTCCTCGATTTTCGTGTCCATTGTTGAGCGATTTTTTGATACATGGGTTTTTCCAATAGTTTTCTATTTCCAGTTAAGTAATTATGGTTTTTGACTAATCCAGGTTATTGGGTCAGGGTTTTGGATGTCATTGGCTCCTATATGTATATTGTATTGTAAACAATGTATCACTATGAATGAATATATAATATATTGGTTTGCTCGGTTTGGGTTTCCATGGGAAAAATATCTGTGTAATGTGTGTATTTGTTGTTGTATTTTTTCTGTTCTTTTATTGAAAATCTATTTGCAGTAAAATATTGTACAAGGTTAAAATATACACACACATTTTCATTAATAACCATCCTCACACATTCCACCGGTGCACGCAATACCAAAAATTGGTATCAACAACTCACCAACCTATATTTATCATTACACTTACACTTTCTTCCAATGACTCACTAGCCCATATGGATCATTACATAGTGCACTGCTCAGGTACATGCAAAACAAAAATGGATCACCTGCCTAAGTGTGCAACTACAAATGGGATTAGGATTAGGGATATTAAAAGAGAGCTCAACTGTGACTAAATATGAAATTGATGATATTTATCACCAGATGGAAAAGAGGGTCACTGAAAAAAGGGAAAAAATGGAACATAAGATGGATGAAATGGAAAACAAGATTGATAAGAAGATGAATGAGAATAAGAATGAGATGAAAATAAATATGGATGAAATGGAAAATAATATAGATAAGAAGAAATACAAAAACCCATGAAGGAATTGTGAAATTCCATGTCTTCCATGATCTTTCATGCTTTAGATGAGAGACTTTCTAAAGGAAATATCAAAATGTAAGGAACTTAGGGAAATAAAGGTAGTATTCTGATTGAATAACCTACTGATAATAAACAATTTTATAATGGATTTAACCCTAATAGTGGAGTTAGTTATGGCGGGGGTCCTAAATTCAAATTTTCCAAGATTGAATTAAATAATTTTGATGGAACATAGGTCTTTACCCAGATGAACCAATTAAAGAAATATTTTGAATTGCATAATATTATGGATGATGAGAAAAGGATTCATATATCAACCTTGAACTTTGAGATAAAACCTTATCAATGGTATCAATGGGTAGTTAAAGGAAGCCCCATATTTATTATTATACTTGGAGTTTATTTACTTGAGCATTAGAGGCACAGTATGGGAAAGTGTGGGAACAAGACTACTTCAATAAATTGACAAGAATCAAGCACTTAGGTGATATTGAAGATTATAATTCATAATTTCGGGTATTGACCACAAGGGTGTATGACATAAGTGATGAACATTTTTTGGAAGCTTACATAAATGGATTAAAACAAGACATTAAACATGATCTTTTCTTAATACATCCTACAAATATTGTGGAAACTATGTAATTGGATTATCATATTCAAGCCAAATTTAAGTCTACACACAAGTCTACCATTGGATCATACACATGAAGCATAGATTGCTTTGGAGTTCATAAGAAAAGCATACCTCAAGAGACAAGGTTGATACCTCAAAAAATGGATGAAACAAGAGAAAAAGGATTATGTTTCAATTGTGTCAACAAGTACAGTAAGGGCCATAAATTTGATGAGAATAAATTATTCTACATAGACTATGAAGAGGAAGAATATCGGGAATTGGAACCATCACAAGATCCAGATCTAGAAGAGACTACTCCAACAATATATTTTCATGCATTGGCTAGAATCTATACTCCACAAACCCTCAAGATACAAGGATAAATGAAAAAGAAAAGGTAATGGTATTGATTGATTTTGGTAGTACCCACAATTTCATCAATTACAAATTAGCAAAAGATCTCAATTGCTTTGTATATCTTGCACCAGAGTTTCAAGTAAAGATTGCAGATGGAGTTACCATAAATTGTTCAGAGAAATTCCATGTTATTAATCTCAACATGGGGGAGAATTTTCTAGATATCCCCATGATTTCCATCCAAATGGGGGGTTCTAATGTTGTATTAGGGGTCCAATGGTTACAATCATTGGGAACAATGTCCCTTAATTTTCAAGATCTTTTCATGATATTTTCCTCAAATGGAAAAGAAATTGAGCTTAGACGTATCCAAGGGAAATTCTCTAAAGTGATATATAATATTTAATATCATGACAAAATTACTCAAAAAGGGACACAAGGGTGTAGTTTCATAATTTTTCTCACTTGATGTTCAAACTTCTATATCCTCTACTTCATTAGTTCTCCAAATAGTTATCAACAATCATTCCAAGGTATTTGGTGAAATTACTAAGGGTCTTCCACTTGCTCGAGATCATGACTATGATATTCATTTGCAACCAGGAAGTGTACCACCTAAAATTATGCCTTACAAGTATCCATATGCATAGAAGAGTGAGATTGAGTGCATGATCTAGGAAATGTTAGAGGTTGACATCATTCAACCTAACCAAAGTTTTTTCTCTTCACCAATGGTGATGGTTACAAAAAAGGATGGTTCGTGGCATATGTGTCCATATTATAGACAACTCAATAAAATGACTAGCAAATATAAGTTTCCTATTCCTGTCATTGATTAATTATTAGATGAATTGCACAGAATAAAATTATTTAATAAGATGGATCTTCATTCGGGATATCATCAAATCAGAATGAGATAGGAATACATTCCTAAAACAAGTTTTAGAAAACATGAAGGTCATTAGGAGTTTTTGGTTATGCTACTTGGACTTACTAATGCACCTTCAACATTTCAAAGATTGCTGAATTCTATTTTCAATCCCTTCCTTATAAATTTTTTGTTAGTATTTTTTATGACATACTATGTTGATGTTAGTGGTAGCATCATACATGTATTTCTGCACAGGTCTATGTGTCTAGACATGTGGAAATTGTCCAAATCCTTCTACTCTTGAATTTAGTTTAGTTAAAGGAATTATTAGATTAAATTTATTTTATTAATTAATTATGTAAATATTTAATTGAGTTATTTATGGGACATGCTAAAAGTACTTAGCATGCAGCATGTAATATAAATCTCAAAGTGAGTGTGATAAGTACTTTCAACCATATATCACTTTGGAGATTAGAAATATATTGTAACTCACGATTATAAAAGCAAGGCTAGGGTGAAGGAGAAAGGCACTTGACCTGAAAGGTGTTGAGGGAGTGACACTGAGTACTGGATCACAAAGGATTATGATTCAATATCTTGGATAGGTGAAGAAGTAACTTCATATAGATATCATACAAGTCAAGGAGAAGAGAGAATAGAGGCATACACATGTGGGTTTCAGTAGAAGAAAGCCACAAGAAAGTGTCAAATTGTATCAATTTTTCCATATGGAATTTTCATACATATCCATGGATTGTAGAGGAGATAGTCACAGACATCCACGGATCTGAGTGAGGAAATTTGTGGATATTCGTGGGTCATTGAAAATACAATCGCAGATGCCTTGAAAATTGTTCCATAATTGATTGTACAATAGGTCAGCCCTTGCTAGGTTAGTCTGCAATTGTATTTCTCTTAGTGGGCCATTATCCCTATTACAAGAGCCCTGATTTTAGCATAATAAAATCATTCTCATCACTGGTTTTCCCTTAGGGGTTTTTCCATGGGTATTTACCCTAAAATTATGGTGTTCATGTGTGCTTGATTTGGTTTCCTTGTTTATGCTTCCGCTGCATGATATTGAGCAGAATATTTCAATAGTGTATTATTGTTTTTTGAGATGCTAATATGATTGCAGTAAGGAAATCACTAGATAACAAAGTACCTAGGTGTTGGAGTGAGAATTTATACATCGTATTAGAGATCATGCTCTGAAGGGAAGCTAGATCAGTACATGAGTGGTTTTCCAGCAACAGGTTATTTCCAGGGCAATTTATCAGGTCTTAGGGATGGCAACAACACCATTTATATTTGAAGGCATATTGGATGGGGCATCCAATTTCCTATGTTGGAAAGCAAGAGTTACTTTGGAATTGAAGGAGTATGACCTTTGGGAGTTAGTGGATAAAGCAGTTTCTCCATCAACATATCTTGCAACTTTATATTCTCATAAAAGGAAGGAGATCAAAGAAAAAAGAGTCTTCCTAGATTCTATGAAGGATCATCTAACCCCTCACCTAAATGAGAAGATGATGACTATTGAGGAAAAGATATGAATTGATCTTACTCAAGAATTTTCAAACTTTACTTGGCTAAATCAAAGTAGACAGGAATATCACCCTATGTTTATAGCCAACAAAAATAACATCCTAACTCACAAGTATTAATTACGAGTGCTTAGGCTAGTCTTTTATCAACAAAAAAGCTTGCTGGAAATTCACTTTTTATGTAATTTTCTGAATGTATGAGTTGCTGAAATAAATGTAAGAACAGAAGCAAATACATCAAGAGGATAATCAAGATATAAAGAAATCCTTTATTTCATTCCAATTCACCGAAGAGTCATTTCTTTACAAGATCTCATACATAAATCTTGGACCAAAGTCAAACTTAGAAATCTCCCATGGAACATACAAAAGGACCTCTGATAGAAAACCAAAACCGAACTCTAAAAGTTGGATCAACTTGCCACATATTGTTGCCCACTCGACTATGCACCATAGCCTTTATCAGTCATGAAAGTTAATTCAAAAATAGACAAGTCTACATAGATGATCAAAGATAGATCAACACCTCTGAAGAACAAGTGTCTGGATGATATGATTCATCCCTGAATATTGTTGTCTACAATAAGACCCTGCTATCACAAAAGAGAATTAGGTTGTGATGAATATATGAATGAATGAAAACTGAACTATCTCAACATAAACTCAAAGAGAAAACCTTAACATGTTTTTTCTTTTGTCCTCCCATTGTCCCTCCCTCCCTCTTTGCTTTTAACAAGTTGGAATTGGTTATAGTAGTTAAACCAACTCATTAGTTAAGTTAATTAAAAGACTCAACTAACTTTAGTTAGGGGGAAAGGTAATAATCATAATAAGGGTCATAAATAAATAATAACTAGTAGGTGGGACCCCTTGAGACTCCCTTTAGTTCATAATAATCATATCAATCATAACATAACCATTAGTTAAGCAAACACACGTCCTTGTGTCTCCCATCAACATATTTACTTTTGGCAATTTTAGCTCATGAAATTTGAAATTATCTTCAAAAATAATAGTCATATATCCAAAATAAAACATGTTGTCCAAAGATCCATGAAGTCAACTGTCATAAAACAATAGATAACATAAAACTCAAAATCCATATTTCCCATTCTGTGATGAAAATTTTCCTTGGTTGTTGCTGTCACCTCTTGATTTTATTGAATCCACCTTAGGTTGTGCATAACCCTTAGTCTTAATATCACTGATACTATGGGAACAATCATCCCTCAAATGCATCCGTGAAGACACAGATTTTTCATAGTCATCAGAGGGTGAGGAAGGGGCAGCAGTGGCTTTTCCTTTATCAATTGCATGGTGGGATTCAGTCTTCAATCTCTTGCTAGCATGGGAGGATTGCACTGGCGAGTGGTTAGGGGCATCTGGACAATGTGGTTAACCGACGGAGGAGGAAAAGACAAGTTGGGCCAGCCACGATGTTGGGATATTGTCGGGTGGACAATCTCCTGCTATCCATCATTTTCAGGGACCTTGGGCTGTAAGGAGACTTGAGGAGGTATAGGGATATCGGGGGCTTGCTAGGCTTGGAAGGGAGGCCTTTCCGACCTAGGTTGGACTATTCCCTTCCCAATCCAATTAAAGAATACTGCATGAAACAATTGGCCAAGCTCTTCTGAATCAACATCAAATTGTATGGAGAACCCAAGCCTTCCTGGGCCTCGATTCCAATTACCTCTACCTCTGTTACCTTGGCCATGGCTTCCATGACTGAAAAAACTCATCCTACATGCATGATCAATTAGCAAATAGTCTTTTAAATAACCATGCATGACAACTCTTAAAATTATGAAATATATTTGGCTCGGAATGTATCAGACTCATGCAATCCAATCCATACAAATTGTTTTACTATCAATCAATGAGTCGGGGGGTGAAACAGGGTCCTGGGATATGTAAGGGGTTTGTAATGAGTGAAAATATGATATAATGAAAGGGAATAAGACATGGTCATTGCTCAATGACAAAAACAATCAACTGTTAAACAACCAATAAAACCTCATTGTTATTTACACAAGACACTGCCACTTTCATCTAATTTAACACAGAAATTCCATTGACTGTAATCAATCTCAAAGAAGGGGGTGAAAGAATGAAATGGAAAGGTGATAGGATTTGTAATTAAAGGAAAATGAGATAATGGGAGGGGAAGACAAGGACTGCTATCTATTCACCTTTCTCTGAATGAAGTGAAAAGCAGCTAATTAGTTGGTATTTAGTGGAGATTTAGGCTCTAGTTTGAACTACTTGTTCAATAGTGGTGGGAGATAGCGTTCTTTTCCGGATCCCCTTTTATGTACGTAATTTCTCTTTCGCCCTACCTATTATATCTCCAAGACAACGATTATTGTTCATGAAATTAATCAAGTTATCCATAAAACATTTTGCAGTAAGACTAGATGCACCAACCAACAATCATCATGACCGAATAACAATTCCTGTGTATTTAACTAGTTCACTGTCCAAAATATCCAACACAGTGCCATCACAAAACAATAAGTATTCCACATAATTTGTAAGAGGTTTTGTTTCCTTCTCTTTACACATTCTTCATTTTAAAACAATTCATGGATAGTACCCAATTTCAATCTGTAGGAATCAACATCCATTACTGCCATGCATTTCTTCAATCCACAACTATACCCAAAAGTCATGTTTTCAAAATAATATTAAAGTCACTATTACTGCAATAGAGCCCATCAAAATGCAATGATATTTGTTCACATATATATGTAGTAATCAAAATAACCAATATTAGATTGCCATGCCCGAAAAGACAATTAATCATACAACCAAAAGCCACCATTTAGATACCAGCTATGCAGGAGTAAATTGCCCGGGCAATAAAGTTCTCCCACTATAAAAG
Source organism: Picea mariana (assembly GCA_032191745.1). Lineage (NCBI taxonomy): Eukaryota > Viridiplantae > Streptophyta > Pinopsida > Pinales > Pinaceae > Picea > Picea mariana. Next base: position 1,397,724 of record JASDQU010099828.1, read on the forward strand.
AAAACCAATTCAATGCGACTTAAAATCTGGGCCACCTATCCAACATGACTGTCATCAACAACATGCCAGTTTCAACAAGTGATCGATTGCAATAATAAACATGCTTAAAACTTTTGTGGGTGCCCCTGAGTGTGAAAATCAACTATCCATATTATACACAGTGCACATCTAACACAATTACACGATGCAACATTTCTTCTTGACACAACAAACACACAACCACTATAAATAACTGAACATACAGTGTTAAGATATAAGATTGCTTGGATTTAGTCACCCATGATCGACTATGTTGTGTGCACTCAGGTCTATACAACCAACAAGAATAAATATGCAGGGGATATACTTTCCATAGTTATCCAATTCAATAGTCATTCAGCCCCAAAGAAAACCATAGTTACTATGCCCATTATTTACTTTGAAAAACACCATACACAAAATGTGACATGTGTGAACAACACAAATCATTCTCAACCAATGCTAGCCATCATCCAAATCATTATAAGTGCAAATACCAATGACTGTATATCAAACCACAATCTGCCACTGTTGTAAAAAAAATAAAAATCAATCAAACAAGTTGTAGCAATGACGCGTACCCTCACATAAAATCAAAATGGGGCAGAAGGCTTATTCACCAATAATACTGAGTTATTTGACATGAGAAGGGTGATTGTGAACTTTAGAAGTGTAATTGGCACTGTAAGGTTTATCGCTATCATCACAAAAGTAGTAACTAAATGCCATACCAACATGAATTCCATACAACCAATGGTGATTCTGCATTCAAAGTAATTAACCACAATAATTCGTAGCAACTTGATAGGCCCAAGAGTCTTCCTAAAAAACTCCAGACCAGAGGGTTAAGGGTTTTTCTCGGTATCCATCACAGGAGGAATAAAGCCAAGCTCTCGTAATAGTGAAACTTCAAAGCCAGAGGTATACATACAGAGAGAGATATGAGTCATTTGTGGACAGGTGACAATCCATGGTAGGGGGGGGAAGAAGGGCGAGGCTCTTATTCGGCCGGGCATTTTAATCAATGTACGCAAGGTATAACCCTCATGTTCTTCATCCAATTACCATAGTATTGAGGAGGAGACAGGGCTGATTTAAGAACAGAACACTCAATTCGTGACCCTTAGTGGTGGAAATCAAATGTTGAGGTGAAACATAACATCGTGACGCAGAAATATTTTTGACCATTAAAACCCAGGAAGGCCAGAGACTGGATATGGTGATAGTGCATGAAGAAATTTCCACCCAAGACTTAAACAGAAACCCTCCGACTGAACCAGTAGTAGCAGGAGGGAGTTATCATGAGAAACATTTCCATACTGAGAGGAGGGAAAGGGTTTCTCATGATTGCTTGTCTAAAATTTCGAAGACTAATGCAGGTTCTAAAATTATCATAGGTCCTCGAAGTAGGTTCCCAATTTGAAACCCATTCAGGGTGGACTAAAAAGAAAATTTCATTCCTTAAAAAATCTCCCAAATCCCTTCGAAAGTTTGCTTTCAATGCAAAGTTAACAAGTATATGTTTTTTCTTAGAAGGTTTCATAGTATGCCGAACAAGACCTGGATCAAAACCACGAAGATCCATTTTAAACCAAGAAAAAACATTTTGAAATCCACCAAGCAACTCGACAGATATAATCTCTTCTTCATTAGAACCCTGAACAATTTTTTTAGATTCCAGTGTCCTAATGTTCATGGAGATGGTTTCAACTACCTTCTTTTGTAACTCCTCTTCTTCTTGTTTTTCTTTTTTGCCTACAACACTCAAGGAAAACAAACTCTCAAGAGGATTCAAGCCTTTAGGAATTTTATTATTTTCTATAGATATAATCTCCTCAGGCTTGAGAGGTTCATTTTGAATGACAACACAAATGCTTTCATTGTTAGGGATGGCCTTCCAGAATTCTTCATCCTTGAAAATGTATGGACGATGCAGATATTGGAAAGAAAAATCAGGCTAGTGAGGCAAGAGTTGTTGAGTAGGAGAGGCTGCGAAGACAACTAATCGATCAACTATTGAATTCAAATCCTTCCTAACATGTGTGATTTTAAAATATAGAAGGTTTGAAACAAGTGCCCAAATAGTTTGGGAGTATTGTTCCATCAACTTGTCGCTAGGAGAGCATGCCTTACGTATCAGGTTCACAACAAGCTCATAATTTCCGAAAACTGAAAGGTGACCACAACCAATATTAAGGGTGTTCTCAATGCCTAACAATAAAGCTTTGAATTCAGCGACATTGTTTGAGCAAGCAAACTCCAACCTGTATGACAGATTATGAATTTTTCCTGCGGGGGAAACCAAGATAATACCAGCCCCGTTACCTTCATTAGAGCATGAACCATAAAAGTGCATATGCCATAACTCATCATCTAAGTCAATTATTTTCAGAGTAATATTATCCTCTTTAGCAAAGATGGAATATACTTCTACATCTTATTTGATATGGTTTACGCTAGATTGCAGAACACTCTCTATGTAGGGTGAAATTCTTCCTTCTCTAAGGACTATAATGTTCTTTCCATTATGAGGAATGGATAAATGTGTCTCATTGAGTGAGAGGTATCCACCTATTAGGGCTTTCCAATCTCTCCCCAAGATAATTGAATAATTTCTCACAGGCATATCAATCACCTGAATGTTGAGGGTTGTCCTGATCTCAGGATGAGCGCATAAAACCAAGGTTACATCTTTAATATCACCTATGGTTGTTCGTTGTAGACTATTATAGGAGAGCATGCTTCTGGAATTTTCATTTGTACATGACAATCCTAACTCTTCCATAATAATTTTCGACATGACACTTGGGCCCAAACCACCATCAATGAGGCAACAATGGGCAATATTATCCATGATCTTTACAGAAATGTACAAAGATTTTTTTTTAACAGGGTATCTAAAATTATGTACACCTAATTTATTTACAGAAGAATCCTCTTCGTCTACCTCTTCAGAAATATTGGATACAATGGAAGCTTTTCCTTCCATGAATTGTTTCATATGCATCTGTTGTTCAAGGATGACAACCATGTCTAGGAGGGTTGCATCTGCTTTGATGTTGGCCAAATTGATTTAGGATATTGTATTTGGAAGAGGGGGGAGGAGGAGTGATTCCTTGACTCTCAGGAACCTTAGGAACCTATGGTGCAGCAATGGTTGAGGATGAACTTGGGCTAGAAGAACTGCGAGGGGGGTCAAATTTTCCTTTGGGGGCATAGGATTTGTTCCTAGTATTGATGACCATGACATATTTTCGCTCAGAAAAATATAGTAGCTTCCGGTCTTTTACCAAAGATATTATCTCTGGCACTCTTCTTTACCTCACATGTGATCTCTTCGTGGTGCTTCTCACAAAAGTTACACCAAATCCGAGGCAAGATATCCTTAGGCTGAAATTGTTTTTCAACCAGATTTCTAAAATGGGGTGTGAAAGAGGACGAATCTCCAAGGGTGAGAGGGGAGACAGTTCCCTTTCTCTCAAAAGCTATCATATGATTGTTCGTATCTTGTACTAGCTACAAGATAGAGGACATGTCTGTTTGTCTAACTGATTCCCCCTGGGGAAGACCAATTCTCTCAAGTTGTTCTTCATACTCTGAACATGTATGTAGAGCGGAACTGAGATTATCAAAGGCATTTTCCTCAAGCCTATGATGGTAGGAAGAAGGAAACGCATTGTAGTAATGCTAGAATGTGGCTTGGTTCTGTGGGTGGATAAGTTCAAGGATTTGATTGTACAGCTTGGTGAAATGCAAGTTGAAAGACCTGATGGTCTCATCATGTTTATACGTGACATTATTGTATTCCATTAACTTATCAAAAGGGCTTTTGTATTTCCCATAAGTGGATCAGAACCAATATATTAACTCCTCCCAAGTAGACAAGATCTTAGGAGGAAGGTCAAATAAATTGGCCGTAGCCTTTCCTTCCAAGGAATTGACAAACAAGCACATGCAAGTGTCATTGTCGTTAGCCCCTATGTTATGAAAACCATTAGAAAATGCCACTAGGTGTTCGTTAGTACTAACAATGTTATTTTTTGAAAAACCTAGGCAAGTGCTCTTTAAACTTCAGAAGCGGGTGAGTAGCAGGTGCTAAGTTAAGAGGAGAAGACAAATGCCATGGTGTGGTTGTGGCATCCTCTTCGATCTGAAAAAGCCCATACTTTTTAATGACTTTGGTGGGGTTTTTCGTAGATTGGATAGTGATATGGTGGCTATATAAGCTACCAATCACTGATGACAATGAATATTGGGAATATGAAGCACTTCCAATGCCACCAGAACCACCACTAGATGCCATCTTGTGGATGAGAGATGAGGGAAAGAAAGATGAGCTGGATGAATCAGATAAAGTCCTCCTTAGAGAACCTTGTTGGACAGATAACACTAGGTTTCTTCTTCCTATTTCAGTAATAGGATGGATTTCAGGTGACAAGCCTCTTCTTCTTCTAGAAGCATGAGAATATAAGGACATGAAAGAAAGGCCAAAACTGAAGAAACAAAAGGTTACTGCTGAATTCTAGGCTGCCTACATCTATCTTCCAATTGTTCATGAACACTAATATCTCGTTCAATTATTGCCCAAGAACAGTTAAGCTCAGCACAGGTCCTAGCAGTGTCTAAAATAGTATGAAAAAGGTTCAAAGCAATGTTGTTCTGGTCTTGGAGACCGGGCTCAAGATTGGGCTGCTTTGCAACAGGTTCAATCATGAATAGCAAAACAATCAAAGAATCAATAACATAAAAAGAAATATGTATCGATAAAAATCGAGTATAAAAATTTAACCAGAGAGATATTGAAGATCTCCCCAGTATGGTCACAAAATAAATGTTGAGGAAAAGATATGAATTGATTTTACTCAAGCATTTTTGTTCTTTACTTGGATAAAGAAAAATAGATGGGAATATCACCCTATGTTTATAGCCAAGAAAAATAACATCCTAACTCACAAGTATTAATTACGAGTGCTTAGGCTAGTCTTTTATCAACAAAAAAGCTTGTTGGAAATTCACTTTTTATGTAATTTTCTGAATGTATCAGTTGCTGAAATAAATGTAAGCACAGAAGTAAAGACACCAATAGGATAATCAAGATATAAAGCAATCCTTTATTTCATTCCAATTCACCAAAGATTCATTTCTTTACAAAATCTCATACAGAAATCTTGGACCAAAGTCAAACATAGAAATCCCCAATGGAACATACAAAAGGACCTCTAACAGAAAATCAAAACTGAACTCTAAAAGATGGATCATCTTGCCACAGATTGCTGCCCACTCAAATATGCACAATAGCCTTTATCAGTCATGAAATTTAATTCACAAACATACAAGTCTACACAAACTATCAAATATAGATCAACACCTCTAAAGAACAAGTGTCTGAATGATTTGATTCAACCCTGAATATTGTTGTCTATAATAAGACCCTGCTATCACAAAAGAGAATTAGGCTGTGATGAATATATGAATGAATGAAAACTAAACTATCTCAACATAAACTCAAAGAGAAAACTTTAGCATGCTTGTGCTTCTATCCTCCCTTTGTCCCTCCCTTCCTCTTTGCTTTCAACAAGTTAGAATTGGTTAAAGTAGTTAAACCAACTCATTAGTTAAGTTAATTAAAAGACTCAACTAAATTTAGTTAGGGGGAAAGGTAATAATCATAATAAGGGTCATAAATAAATAATAACTAGTAGCCGAGACCCCTTGTGACTCCCTTTAGTTCATAATAATCATATCAATCATAACATAACCATTAGTTAAGAAAACACACCTCCTTGTGTATCCCATCAACATATTTACTTTTGGAAATTTTAGCTCATGAAATTTGAAATTATCTTCAAAAATAATAGTCATATATCCAAAATAAAACATGTTGTCCAAAGATCCATGAAGTCAACTGTCATAAAACAATAGATAACATAAAACTCAAAAGACATATTTCTCAATCTGTGATGCAACTTTTTCTTGGTTGCTGCTGTCACCTCTTGATTTTCCTGAATCCACCTTAGGTCGTGCAGAGACCTTAGGCTTAATCTCTTCGATAACATGGGAACAATCGTCCCTCAAATGTATCCATGAAGACATAGATTTGTTAGAGTCATTGGAGGGTGAGGAAGGGGAAACAATGGATTTTCCTTTATCAAGTGCATGATGTGCTTCAGTCTTCAATATCTTGCTAGCATGGGAGTTTTTCACTGGCGAGTGGTTAGGGTCAACTTGGGCAATGGGGTTAACTGATAGAAGAGGAGGCAAAGACAAGTTGGGCCAGCCACGATGTTGGGAGACTTTCGGGTGGAAAATCTCTTGCCATCCATCATTTTCAGGGACCTCAAGATGTAAGGAGACATGAGGAGGTACAGGGATACCGGGGGATTGTTGGGCTTGGAAGGGAGGCCTTTTCGACCTAGGTTGGACTATTCCCTGCCCAATCCAATTAAATAATCTCACATGAAACAATTGGCCAAGATCTTCTGAATCAACATCAAAATGTATGGAGAACCTAGGCCTTCTTGGGCCTCAATTCCAATTACCTCTACCTTTGCTACCTCGGTCATGGCTTCCACGACTGAAAAAACTCATCCTGCATGTGTGATCAATTAGAAAATAGTATTTTAAATAACCATCCATGACAACGCTTAAAAATATGAAATAGATTTGGCTAAGAATGTTTCAGACTCATGCAATCCAATCCACACAAATTGTTTTACTGTTAATCAACGAGCAGAGGGGTGAAACAGGGTCCTAGGATATGTAAGGGGTTTGTAATGAGAGAAAATATGATATAATGAAAGGGAAGAAGACATGGTCACTGCTCAATGACAACAATAATCAATTGTTAAACAACTAATAAAACCTCACTGCTATTTACACAAGACACTGCCACTTTCATCCAATTTAACACAAAAATTCCCTTTACTGTAATCAATCTCAGAGAAGGGGGTGAAAGAATGAAATGGGAAGGTAATAGGATTTGTAATTAGTGGAAAATGAGATAATGGGAGGGGAAGATAACGATTACTATTCATGAGATTAATCAAGTGATCCATAAAACATTCTGCAGTAAGACTAGATGCACCAACCAACAATCATCATGAATGAATAACAATTCTTGTGTATTTAACTAGTTCATTGTCCAAAATATCCAACACAGTGCCATCACAAAACAATAAGTATTCCACATAATTTGTAAGAGGTTTTKTTCCCTTCCCTTTACACATTCTTCATTTTAAAACAATTCATGGATAGTACCTAATTTCAATCTGTAGGCATCAACATCAACTATTGCCATGCATTTCTTCAATCCACAACTATACCCAAAAGTCATGTTTTCAAAATAATAATGAAGTCACTACTACTGCAATAGAGCCCATCAAAATGCAATGATATTTGTTCACATATCTATACAGTAATTAAAATAACCAAGATCAGATTGCCATGCCTGAAAAGACAATTATTCATACAACCAACAACCACCATTTAGATACCAGCTATGGTGGAGTAAATTGCCTGGGAAATGAAGTTATGCCACTGTAAAAGAAAACCAATTCAATGYGACTTAAAAGTTGGGCCACCTATCCAACAGGATTGTCATAAGCAACATGATAGTTCCAAAAAGTGATCAATTGCAATAATAAACATGCTCAAAACATTTGTGGGTACCCCTGAGTGTGAAAATCAACTATCCATATTATACATAGTGCGTAGCTACCATAACTCCATGGTGCAACATTTCTTCTTGACATAAAAAGCACACAGCCACAATAAATAACTCAGCATATTGTGATAAGCTATAAGATTGCTTGGATTTAGTCACCTGTGATCAACTATGCTGTGCACACTTAGGTCTATACAACCAACAAGCATAAATATGTAGGGGATATACTTTCCATAGTTATCCAATTCCGTAGTCATTTGGCCCCAAAGAAAACCATAGTTACTATGCCCATTATTTACTTTGCAAAACACCATACACAAAATACGACATGTGTGAACAACACCAAGCATTCACAACCAATCCCAGCCATCATCCAAATCATCATAAGTGAAAATACAAGTGACTGTATATCAAACCACAATATTCCACTGTTGTAAAAACAAAATAATCAATCAAACAAGTTGTAACAACGATGCATACCCTTGCATCGAATCAAAATAGGGTAGAAGCCTTCTTCACTAATAATACTGAGGTATTTGAAACGAGGAAGGTGACTGCGAACTTTAGAATTGTAATTAGCACTGTAAGGTTTATCGTTATCATCATAGAAGCAGTAACTAAATGCCATACCAACATGACTGCCATACAACCAATGGTGATTATGCATTCAAAGTAATTAGCCACAATAATACGTAGCAACTTGACAGGCCCAAGAGTATTCCTATGAAAATCTAGACCAGAGGGTTAAGGTTTTTTCTCGGTATCCATCACAGGAGGAACATAGCTGACCTATCGCAATGGTGAAACTTTGAAGCCAAAGGTATACATACAGAGAGAGATATGAGTCATTTGTGGACAGGTGACAATCCATGGTAGGGGGGGGGGGGGAATAAGGGTGAGGCTCTTATTCGACTGGGGAGTTTAATCAATGAACGTAGGGTATAACCCTCGTGTTCTTCATCCAATTACCACAGTACCGAGGAGGAGATAGGGCCAAGTTAATAACATAGCACCCAATTCGTGACCCTTAGCTGTGGAAATCAAATGCCGAAGTGAAACATAACATCGTGACGCAAAAATATTTTTGACCATTAAAATCCAGGAAGGCTAGAGACTGGATATGGTGATAGTGCATGAAGAAATTTCCACCCAAGACTTAAACAAAAACCCTCCGACTGAACCAGTAGTAGCAGTAGGGAGTTATCACCAGGAAGACCGATAACTTCTACAAACTCAAAAATATTACAGGAAGAACCATCCATTTTTCATTCAAGAACCAAAATTACACACAGTTGCAATACTTAGGAAAAGACAAAAATCCATACACCTAAGCCAGTAATCATTTCATAAATAGAGTGAAGTCAAGAATGGCCAAAAAAAAGGACATGCCTGTTAATCAAAATCCTTAAGAAGAGAGGTGGCCAAGTGGTTTCACCCTGCTAAAATTTCGGAGCATAACACAGCAGCAAGATCAAACAATATCCCGACTAGGGTGGAGGCCAACGGTAAGGGTAAAGGTGACGTGTAGTAAATGCACATCACCTCCACGCACATTACATTAACTCATCAGTACATGCCGACAATCCCTTCATTAAAACCATTAATTTAAAATCCGCATTGGAATCCACATCAATTTCTTGCTAATTGCACCATCCACATCATATGTCCCATTTCTATCTTAACCATATTGCATGTCAACTATACAATCTAAGAGATCATGTATATAATCATCACCAATAGCGTGATCAACATCAACCTGTACCATAGAGTAATCACCATGCATATAGACTATATAACTCAAATAAAATAGCAAAGCCATTAACTTCCATGAGCCACTGACATTCATACAATATGTATATCGACTACCAATTCCATTAACCAATGTATAACCATTACCATTATTACCCGATCAAAAGTGCCACCAAAATTTCACACCATATGCATATAAAAGATGTAATTCAATCAACATTTCATGACCATCTTCTTGTTATCTAGGGTTAATTAATATCAACAAGTATTTTCATGCATGTAGTATCATTAGAGCTTAGGATAGCTTCAAAATCTTCCCTTGCAATCATCTCTCATCTCCTTAAAATTATTTGCATGTGGTATTGCCGAATTAGGCCCCTTTTGCACTTGTTATAGTGTTTTTCATTTCTCAAAACTACCTTTCATATAATTTCACTAACATGTTTGTTGTGCAGGTGCAAGAAGACAAATTCCATGAATAAATAGTAGGCTGTAGTAACATGAAGGAAAAACATCTCAAAATCTCAACTCATACCAACAACAACAATATGTCATCAACCTTGTAACTGTGTAGCACATCAAAAAAATGAGCAGATCTGACTTCAATAGTTCAAGGGGGTCCCACCTACTAGTATTATAATTAATAGGCATTAGCAACACTTTGTGGGCGAAAATACATTGACGTTTTCAATCGTCAACAATGACCAAAGAGTTGTTTGATGCCTTGGTAATTTTATTCCAAAGAAAGAACATGAATAGGAAGATGATCTCAAGGAATAAACTCATATCAATTAATATTTATAGATTAGATAATGTTACTAGCTACCTCATGAGGATCATAAAGGTGGATGATGAACTTGTAGCCATAGAGGAGAAAACAAAGGACGTAGAGCTCATGAATATGGCATTAAATGGACTTCCCAAGTCAAGGGAACCATTTTTCAAAGGATTTCGTGTTGGAGAGAATATCCTATATTGGCAGAGACTTTGGGATGATTAAATCCAGGAAGAGACTTAGGAATAGTCTAAAGGTATCAAGAAGGGACATAGTGAAGAGAACTTTTCCCTTGTCGGTAAGACAAGGAAGGGAAAAGGAAAGAGTTCTAGTAAGAAGGGTAACAGTGATGGAGGATCATCACAACTAGGGAAGAAGAAGGACTTGAGTAAAATCAAGTACTTCTCATGTCATAAGAATGGGCATTATGCATCTCAGTGTCTGGAGGAGAAGAATAAGGGTAATGAAAAGATGCAGAAAACAACATCAGTAGAGACGCAGCTTGATGAGTTTGCCGCAAAATTTGAGAAGTATTACTCAATGATTTCTTTCCTTTCTACTATGACTACAACAAGGAGTGTTTGGTTCTTTGATAGTGGTGCATCTTTTCATATGACAGAGGTACAAGAGCTATTTAGAATTCTGATGGAGAAGGACTAAAAGGTTCATGTGGATCTTGGTGATGATGCTAGGTATGCAGTGAAGCGAGAGGGAACAATTACATTTCAACTTGATTCAAGAGGGTTGTTAGATGCCCATGATGTGCTTTACGTACCATGTTTGAAGAAAAATTTGCTTTCAATATCAACTATGGAGGAAAGGGGTTTTGTTGTCACTTTTTAGGGAGGGTTGTACTCATACGTCCAAACAAAGTTATCCTAGACATCATAGTGGTTGTTGTGGTTAGAGAGGGAACTTTATATAGGTTGTAGGGAAAGCATGTTCAGTATTTGGTATAGAAAAACGACAACCTATGTGAGTTGTGGCACGAGAGGTTGGGACACCTACACTATAGGGAATTGTCAATTCTGAGGGAGATTGTTACAAGTCTTCCAAAGTTTATTATTGAGCCGCAAGGAGTGTGCAGAGGGTGTGCACTTGGAAAGAATGTAAAGGTTTCTTTTCTAAGAAGAAAGAGTAGGTCCAAGGGGATATTAGATATTATCCATTCAGATGTGAGTGGGTCGATGTCAATAGAATTAGTACAAGGACCATCATACTATTTGAAATTTATTGATGATTTTTACAGGAAAAATTGAATCTTCTTTATGAAGACCAAGGATGAGGTCTTCAGTCAGTTCAGAGAGTTCAGAGCTCATATAGAGAAATAGAAAGAGATGAATATTAAATTCTTGAGTTCGGATAATGGGGGAGAGTACACCTCCAATGACTTCAAGGATTTATGCAAGGATGCAGGGATCAAGAGGGAGATGACAGTCTCATACAACCCTCATCAGAATGGGGTTGCAGAGAGAAAGAATCATTCCATCATCAGTTTTTCCAAGGCTATGATACACGATAAGAAGTTGTCTATGTTTTGTGGCATGAGGCATGCAATATAAGAGTGTAAGTGTAGAAAAAAAGTACTCACATGATATTGGAGGAAAAAACTCCGGAGGAGGCATTCTCAGGGGTGAATACGAAGATAAGACATTTGATGATATTTGGTTGTCTAGTTTAAATCCATGTTCCAGTGGAGAAGAGGACGAAGTTGGAGCCTTCAGGACAGAAGGGTATATTTTTGTGGTACAGTGAGACCTCAAAGTCTTATAGGATCTTTATTCTAGCGTAGAGGAAGACAATTGTGAGTGGAGATGTGAATTTTGAGGAGAACTTAACATCTAGGAGTACTCAGGAGTCATCAAAAGTGACAGAGGACATGGAGTAGCAGGCTCTGAAGGAGGGGTTATCCCCTTCCATCCATGTCAAGAGACCCATATGGATAATACAGACATTAAGGAATGTTGGTGAGGCTCCTAGGAGTGTGGTCAGGGAGCGCAAGCCTCCAAAGAAGTTTCCAAACTATATGGTGCTTATGAGTAGCATCATTGATGTTGAGCCTTCTAGTTTTGAGGAATAATCAGATCATAAGGTATGGATGGATGCCATGGTAGAGGAGTGCACCTTTATTATGAGGAATGATGTTTGGTACTTAGTGTCGAGACTAGAGGGGAAGTCATTTGTGAGTTCTAGGTGGCTCTACAATATCAATAATGCTTTAGATGGTAGCATAGAGAAGTTCAAGGTGAGGTTTATGGATAGAGGGTTCTCCTAGAAAGAGGTAGTGAACTACGAGGATACATTTTCTCCAGTCACCAGGTATACTTCTATTCGATATGTTATTTATATTTCTTCAGTTATGAAGTGGAGGATACATCAGATGGATGAGAAAACAACGTTCCTCAACGTGATCATTGAGGAGGAAGTATACATAGAGAAACCTCAATTCTTTGAGGTACATGGGAGGGAGTGTCATGTCTGTAGGATTAATAAATCCTTGTACAAATGCAAATAGGCACCCAGGGTATGGTATTCTAGGATCGATGGATACTTGTAGAGTATGGGATTTACCAAGAGTGAGGTGGATCCTAATTTGTACTTCATACTTATTGGAGAGGATCCTCTCATCATGGTTTTGTACATTGATGATTTATTTCTCATAAGTGAAAAGGAGATTATTAAAGGGTGCAAATAGTATTTGGCTAGTGAGTTCAAGATGAAGGAAATATTACCGAAAAATTTCTCACCAAAAAAATAGGCAATGGATGAAGAAACAGTTAGCACAAGCACAACATACTACCAATAATTATGGAAGGATTACACTCAGTTTGGTAAGATAAGAAAAACAATATACAAAAGTGGTTCTAAAGTTCCATGTGTATTTATCACTCTCGGTGCATGCACATCCACGTAGGCTAACATGGCATACAATTCACATAGTGCACAGACCACACGACTGACAGACGAGGTACCTCCATAGGCCTCCCATTCACATTTGAAACTAGTTTGGAAAAATATTTCCATCTTCCTATAAATAAAGGGCCATTGTATGCAAAAAAGGGGAAGCAATTTGAGTATTTTTATGTTGTTAAATTTGTCTTTGAGAATCCATATTTCTCCAAGAAATATTTGAGCATTCATAGCAAGGGTTGTGCCTCTCTCCTCTTGAGAAGTCCAACCATCAATTATTCACCATTGTATTTTCATTTTCATCCATTGTTAGAAGAAATAAAGATTTATATTTTGGGACTCAAGAGCCTTTCTAAGGAGGAAGACGAGACTCATAAGTTATCCCATTTCTCCAAGGTGTTATCAATTCAAAGATCATTCTTATTTGGCAGCTATTTCTTGTGTCTCTTTCTTACATCTATGTTATTTGTTGCATGCTTAGTTTACTTTTATTCCTTTGTTATTTACTTATTTTTTTCTATTTGGTTGAGCCATTAATCAACTAACAAACTACTTTGTTGTCTTGATATCCTAACTAGATAGTTAAGGGACCTCTTTTTTCTCACCCAAGTAACAAAAAGAACCCAACATATTGGTCACCATACTAGAGACTTGGATCAAAATCCTCACCAATTAGGTTGTTAAATTTTTGTTTCTCATTTGTGATTTTAGGGATTAAAACTGGCCTATTGTCACCTTCCAAGAGCAGGATTTCATCCCACATTGAGTGGAATTTTTTGAATTTTTGGTCTCTCCATATTCTTTGCTTACGCATTCTTTGCTTGAAACAGGTTTGGGGAAAACAGTCACGTGATTCGTGCATACCCATGCTCTGTCAAAACTCTTAAAAAGCGCACTTCATGTGCTTTGCATGACTGTTTCTAGTTTAGTCATGTAGTGGTATTATTTTTTCAAAAATTGTAAGGCTTGAACATATCAATTCCACCAAGTAGCTTAGAGTTGATTTATGCATTATTGTAAAATCCATTAAAAAGTAGGCTTGGAGATCCACTCTTGCATACATATCTTAAAACCACACCTAGACATTTAGGGAGGATAAAAATAACCCTTGCATCTTTTAATTCCTTACTTTCCACATGGATGGCCTAAATCTTAGCATGTGAATTTCATTATCTTATTTTCTTTTTATAAATTCACCACACTAATTTGGGACTAGAAACTTATTTAAATAATCTTGGAGTATGCTCTTTCCTCGCATGCTAGTATGATCTTGGAAATCCGAAAAGATATTGCCTAAACAAGTCTTCATCTCCCTTAAATAAAAATCAACCAATCTCTAGGAGAGGCCAATACCTCTTATCTCATTTTGGGACTTGAATCTAAGACTTGTAAGGGACCATACATGTGTATAATCTTAGGATAGTTTCAAATTTCTACAGTAAATCACATAGGGAGAATAAAAGCATTGAAAGGGCCCATACATTCCCATATGTTCACAATCTAGGAAAAAATTTTCAAGCTTTCTTAGATTACAAAACATCATAGGGAGATAAAAGAGTCAAAGTCAGGATTACCATATTCACCATCTTAGCTCAATATTGTTTCATTTGCAAGGGTCATTTGAACAAATTTAGTAAGTTATATAAACAAGACAAGTAAATAAACACACGATTTCCACCATGCTAAAATCTTTAATTTAACTTATTAAAAAAATTCACTATCACCACTCCTTGCACACACTCTCACTCATTCAAAAACCTTTTTGTTAGATACTTCAAACTCCTGTGGGATTCACGTGTTTACTAAAGGGTCTTTGTGAACACCATCATAAGAATGAATTTATTCCATGACCCCAATTTCACAACCTACTCTCACATTCTAAAAATAACCATAATCAACCCATTTTCTAACCTCCATAAGAGGAACACAAAATAATTTGGTAGTCTAAGTTATGATTTTGGGGATAGGGATCCAAATAAATCCCTATCATCATTTTCTCACTTGAAACTTATAAAGTTGTGAATTAGGGTTACAAAATCCTCCCACTCAAGAATTCCTATACCATAAGATAGGGAGACACCCGTGAAGGGTCGAAGGCTGAGGTCCAGTTGTTCTGTGCATGCCTCCTTGGGTCACCCAACCCTTGGAAAGAATCTAGTCTATGACTGATTTCTGAGGCTGAAAATATAAATGGCATGCTTGATGAAGGTATCTTGGTATCCCAATATAGGATTTATCTAACCAAGGTGGCGGTTGTGCACTTCAATCGCACCTCAATCATATTTTGAATGGTTGTTGGGAAATATTTCCAGTACTTCCGGGATATTCCCCCTTCACCCTTCATTATAACTGATTGTTCGTAACTTCACTATCTTCTCTGAAAGTGGGTTTCGGCCCCATTGTTGAGTGATTTTTTGGTGGTCCAGTGTTATTTGAGAGAAAGGATGTTGAGTTGAATAGGAAACATGCATTTTTTGTTTGATTTTTATTCCCCCATGACAAGTTACAAAAATCCCAAACCACTTTTTACATTGTCTTGATTTATGATTTTCACCACTTGAGTATATGCATTTTTATGAATAGATTGTTTAAAGTAATTTTAAATTAGTTTTTCCTATCATTCTTCGCCACTATTTACACACACCCACTTCTAGGCTAGAATCATAGGGGAACCAAAGTATCCCCGTCGTTCTAGGCGCTTGAGAAACTTACCCCCCCCCCCCTCATTTTGGGTGGTGTTCCTAATTTCACTAAGACATCAGCAATATGACGCAGACCTATCGGCCCTCGAACTGAGATCCGATCTCAGGATCATTCGGATTCTCCCTTGAGTTGAAGCGGCTCCTTCAATTCCCTGCTGGAATCTACAATTTATCGATCCACAGGTCCTTTTCGCAGCTCGCAAACTTGTGAGTTTGCGAGTTGTGACTCCCGACTCTTCCTCTCCAATATTGTGATACCCGAGATCGCGAAATGGGTATGGTTCTTCCTCTATCAGTGCCCTCTGTGCGTGACCACTGGCTAGACTTAATTACGAGCACCTCTCACTACTCGCCACTTCACGAGTTTCAACGTCGAGCCCTCGTGCTCTTACTTCATGAATTCCCGATATGAGAGAGTCAACAGAGTGTTGACCCCTTCCACTGGGTGACATGTGTCCACCTGTCTATTCCCCAGGCCCACTTTTTGGTTCTGCCATGTGTCCCTCGTGCCCGAATTTGGCACTTCGTGACTTCGCCTTTCGCGACTTCTGGACCTGGGGCACCCAACCCTTGGGCTCTCACCCTGTGAACATCTGAGTTCATGATATCCTCTGATCTCTGCCACCTGTCCTCCTCAGATGGATGGTTGCAATTCTCTCGTGACTTTGCTACTCACGAAGTTGAAGGACTTCTCTTTCTGACCTTCAATGTCCGAATCCTCGATACAGGTGATCTTGCGACATGTGTCCTCCTTCTAAGGGGTGGCTTAGATTCATTCACAGTTTCCCGACTTCGGGAGTTTCGAGACAAAAGTCTCGACCTCTTATCCTCCGATATGCCGAAATGCCAAATTTTCGACATGTCATCAATGTGTGTCCTACGATGGAACTTCCCACCTTTTTGGAGTTTCAGACTTCATGACTTTGCGAATCCCGATGCTAAACTTTTGGCTCTTCAACCCATGAAACCCCGAACTACCGAGTTTCGATGTGCTTCACCCATAACTGGCCCGCACAAACCCTCTCACCCCTTTGGGACTTCTCCTTTCACAACCTCGCGAATCTTGAGGCAAGGCATTCAGTTCTCTAACTCACAAAACCCTGAAATGGTCAACAAAGGTTTGACCTCCATGTCGACAAGTACGCCACCTATCCACTCTGTGCTATTGGATTCTTCTGCACCTTCAAACCTCCGAACTCCGAAATGAGTATCCAAGGGTTATCCAATGGCCCTATTTCTCCTGAGCTTGCACTTAGAAAAACACTCACCGTAACCTTCTCTCTCCTTTTCAAGATCTAACAGCTTCCGGGACTTCGTGAATTCTCCACAGAGAATTTCGACCGTCAATTTTCTCCTTGACGATTCTTGCAAAATGAACAAAGTGTTCCCTTATGGAACTTGTCCTCATACAAAGAAACTTTGCTGCGCCTCCTTCCGACAATCCAAGGAACTAACTCTTCTGAGCTTTTACCACAACCTAGAGTCTTCAAAAGACTCCTGCACACACTCCTTGTGGAAATTCTTCAAATACTTCCGAGTATTTGAATTCTTTGACTCTGCGCACTCTCTGCAACAACAGTCTTTCAATAGTTTCGCTCAGGTAGTAACTTCGAGACTTCACTCGGCCTGCGCACTCCTTGCATGGCTCTTATGCTTAACTTCCACTTCTGTGAGAATGAGGACAATGTTATCCCTCCTAAGCTTGTAGAGATGAATTCTGACTTCTGTCAATGCACACCTTGCAGACAATTTCACTGCACTCCTTGCAGGAAAACTCTTGCTCAAGTAGAGAAACAATTGAAACTCATTCTTTACTCTCCCTCTCTTCTAATTTCAGACATTTGACATGAAATCATACATTCACACATCAAAGAAAATGCATAACAGAGAGTAAGCAAGCATTTATCAAGCAACATATACAACATAGAAAGCAATTGAGCACCATGAGTCTAAACTAAAGATCTTTGTATTAATCCAGAACTTCTGTACATGGGTTTTTCTACACAGCTTTCTTCTTATTCTTCTCTATGCTCCCTTGATTGATTATGCTGCTAATAATGTTACAATGATACAAGTGAGGGTGTCTATATCCATTTTCCCTCGGGCTCCTAAAACTATCTAATCTAAGAATTCAAAGCTACCTACTTTCATTTACTAGTATAAATGCCTCTTAGTCCTTCAGATGAGAGCAGGACGCTCAATGTATGATTACAATCAAGAAGTACGCCCTTTCTTAACTATTACATTTAAGTTTGGCGCATCCAACTTCAAAACATTCCAACCAATTTATCATGTGCCAAAATGCGTTGGCACTTGCCCCACGCTCGCTTGTTGTTGGCGATGCTCCTACATCATACTCCCTCGCTTGAAAATTTTCATGGGCTCATGTCCATGAGCTCTCGCACGGTCTGTCCATGCTTCTAGTTCTCTGCTTCAGTCTCCTAGTTGGCATCTTCAACTGGATGTCCCTTCCACTTGATCAAGTATTCAAAATATTCCTTTCGCCTGGTCCTCTTACTAACTCTTTTGTCCAGTATGCTTTCCATCTGTGGCTTTTCTGCAACTGGAATCTGTTTAGTCCATTGAACCTCTGGTTGTTCATCACTTGTTCCTGCTTCCTCAGCTTTGTATGGGTACAAATATGAGACATTGAATATCGGAGAAATTCTTATCCCATTGGGTAATTCAATCTCATAAGCATTCGCCCCAAATTTCTTCAAGACCTTACATGGTCCGATCTTCTTCATCTTCAGTTTGTTATATGTCCCCTTCGAAAATCTCTCCTTTCTCAGATGTGCCAGAATCAAATCACCAACCTCAAATTGAAGTTGTCTCCTGTGTTGATCTTCTCTACGCTTATACTCTTGGCTCGATTTCTGCAATCGCTCCTTCACCTGACTGTGAAGTTCCTTCATCGCTTCTGTGAAATCCTCTGCACTAGCACTCCTAGTTGCATTCTGTTCTGAATCTCTCAATTCAGAAACTCCTCTTGGCTGTGTCCCGTAAACAATCTGGAATGGACGTTGCCCTGTGATTCTGTTGATTGAATCATTATAAGCAAATTCCACCTGTGACAGAATATTGTCCCACTGACTGTGGTGTTCGGTCACCAAGCTCCTCAGCAAGTCTCCCAAACTTCTGTTCACAACTTCTGTCTATCCATCTGTATGAGTATGATAAGCTGAACTGAATGACAAGTTTGTTCTTATCTTTTTCCATAAGGTTCTCCAGAAGTGTCCCATGAACTTGGTGTCTCGATCCGAAACTATGCTCCTTGGTACGCCATGAAATTGAATGACTTCTTTGAAAAACAGATTCGCAATGTGAGTTGTGTCACTGGTTTTCTGACACGGTATCAAGTGTGCCATCTTAGAATATATGTCTACCACTACAAATATCGAGTCGAACCCTCTTTGTGTTCTTGGCAGCCCCAATATGAAGTCCATGCTGAATGCATCCCACAGCCTATCAGGTATGGGTAATGGTTGATAAAAGCCTGCATTTTTCCTCTTACCTTTTGAATGCTGACAAATTCTGCATCTGTCCACGAATATTTTGACGTCTGCTCTCATTCCTGGCCAAAAATATGACTCGTTTAACTTTGAGAACGTCTTGTCATGACCAAAATGTCTGGCCAATCCTCCAATGTGTTTCTCCTTCAGTAAATTCTCCGTCATGGAGCATTTTGGAATACAAAGTTGATTACCCTTAAACAATAATCCTTTCTGGATCATGTATTCTGTCCATTGACTTTTGTGCCTGAGAATTGGATTCTCATCTGCTTCATACGCTTCTTTAAAATCTAGATCATCTCTGTACATGTCCCTAAGATCATCAAAACCCAGTGTTTTGACTCTGAACTCCTACAAAAACAAACATTTCCTGCTCAAAGCATCAGCAACCTTGTTAGCAGTTCCATAAATATGCTTGATTACAAAAGTAAAGTTCTGCATGTATTCAACCCATTTTACATGTCTTTGATTCAACTTCTCCTGTTGAGTCACAAATTGCAAAGCATGATTGTCACTGTATAAGACAAACTCCTTAGGGATTAAGTAATGTCTCCATTTCTTCAATGCTTGAATAATAGGATAGAACTCCTTGTCATACGTGGAGTATTTCACTTTCGCTTCATTCAGCTTCTCGCTGAAGTATGCTATCGGCCTGTCTTCTTGGCTCAAGAATACCCCTATTGCAAATCCACTTGCATCACATTTTACCTGAAATGTCTTTTTAAAATCCGACAACACCAAAATTAGTTGTTCCGTGATTTTCCTCTTCAAAAAATTAAAAATTTTCTTAGCCTCTTCTGTCCAGTGAAAAGACTTGTGTCTCTTCTTCACTGTGTCCATCATTGGTGCACTAATTCCACTGTAATTCTTGATGAGCTTCCAGTAGAAACTAGCCAATCCATGAAAACTTTGAACCTCAAATATACTCTTTGGTGATGGCCAATTCTTAATTACCTCCACCTTATCTGGATCCATCCTCAACTTATCTGCAGAAATAACAAACCCCAAATAAATGAGCTCTATCTTCATGAATGAGGATTTCTTCATATTTATCAGCAGCTTCTCTTGCTGTAGCCTCTTCATCACTGTAGCCAAATGTTTCATATGCTCTGCCTCTGTTTTACTAAAAATTAGTATGTCATCAAGATACACAATGACAAATTTTCCGATGAAATCCTTCAGGACTTCGTTCATCAACCTCATGAAGGTACTTGGTGCATTCATTAATCCAAACGGCATAACAAGCCATTCATACAACCCTTAATTAGTCTTGAATGTTGTCTTCCATTCATCACCTTCTCTCATGTGAATCTAGTGATATCCACTTTTCAAATCAATCTTTGAAAAAAATTTGGCCCCACTTAAGCAATCCATCAAATCATCCATCCTTGGCAATGTAAATCTATACCTGATGGTTATCTTGTTGATTTCTCTCGAGTCAGTACACATCCTCCAGCCTCCATCTTTCTTCAGACTGAGCACTGTCAGAACAACACATGTACTCAAGCTTTCTCTAATCAACCCCTTGTCCATTAAATCCTGGACCTGTCTTTTGACTTCTTCATTCTCCTACGGTGTCAATCTGTACGTTTCTTTATTTGGTAAAATAGATCTAGGTATGAGATCAATATGATGACTCACACTTCTGATCGGTGGCAAGGAACGAGGTAGTTTGTCCACTACTATGTCAGCAAACTCTTCCAACAGTTTCTGAACCTCTTCTGGTAAATCATCCACTCTTGTATTGGTTAAAACAATTTTAGGCTTCCTGACCATAATGAATTGTGGTTCCTCCTTCTTCTTAACCTCTATAAGAAGTTCCTTCCCACTCATGAGAAGTACAATGTTGCTTACTTTAGGTTTCACCTCTTTATCCTTAATCGGCAACAACATGTGAGTTCTCCCATTCTTCTCTAGGGTGTATGTGTTCTTCCTCCCATCATGAATCACATTCATGTCATATTGCCATGGTCTACCCGGAAATAGATAACAAACATCCATGGGAATGACATCACAGAGTATTTCATCCTTATACCCTCCTATTTTAAACTGAACTAAACATTGTTTAGTGACATTTACCTGATGTCCTTTTTGTAGCCATGAAACTCTGTATGGGCTTGGACATTCAATCGTCTCCAGCTCCAGATTTTCTACCATCTCCATAGAAATGAGATTTTCTGTGCTACCACTGTCCATGATGACTTTGCATACCCTATCCTTGGTTTTGCAAGTAGTCCGAAAAAGACTATTCCTTTACACTGGATTCTCCACCTCCTTCTCTGGTGTTAAGAGAACTTTTCGCATCATCAATGATCTTCCGCCTTCAGCATCTTCTACCTCAACATTCTGCCTCTGTGCTTCGACAATGTGAGTTTCACCACCTTATTTCTTCTTATATGGACATTCATAAGATTTATGTCCGACCTTTCCATGTGTGAAGCATTTCACCACTCCACCTCTTCCTCTTCCTCTACCTCTGGTACGAGGAAAAATGTTTCCATCAGCATACTGACCTCTCTGTTCAGCATGTTTCCCTCTCTGTGAGCTTCCACCTCTCTCAGTCTGAGTATGAGGTTTCTTCCAGTCTTCCTTGGGTTTCTGATTTCTATCTTGGGCAACTGATTTGCCTCTGGGCTGACTTCTGCCTCGGCCTCTTTGACCTTGTTTTCAACTCAGCTTCTCTTCAACTTTTAGAGCCATCTGATAAGCATCTTCCACCATTCGGATGGTCATCATGCTCATCTCATCCTGAATGTCATATTTCAGACCATTCATATACCTGGAAACTTTTTCATCATCACTTTCATGATGACCTGCCCTGATGTTCAGCCTGTAGAATTCTTCAGTGTATTCCTTCACTGTCATCAGCTTCTGTCTCAAATTATGCATTCTACGAAACAGAGTAATTTGGTAATCCTTGGGAATGAATTTTTCCTTCATCTTCGTGATCATCCTATCCCAACTCTTGATTTTCTACTTGCCTTTGCAGCGTCTGTCATCTTGTAGCTCATCCCACCACAATGCTGCATGTCCTTTCAATCTTGTGACAGCATGTTTGACCTTTTTATCTTCCTCGACATCTTCATAGTCAAAATATGTGTCCATAGCTCTAATCCAGTCTAGATGCTCTTTAGCATCCAGGTTTCCTTCATATACTGGAATTTCCATTTTCGCCTTAGCACCCATTCTTGCAACAGCCCTAATCAGGTGTTCATTTACTGCATCTTCTATTGCGACTTCTTCTCCTTCATGTCCAGCTTCATCTTCACTTTCAGACTCACTGACATCTCCAACACCAGCTGTGTGCCTCTGTGTTGTCTCCATGTCCACGAGTCTGGCACGTATGTCACACATTTCTCTTTCCATCGTTGGATTTGGCACCTACCTACCCCTTCCTCTTGGCATCTCCCTATCCTCTGGCGGATCGGGTGTTTGCCTGTCTCTTCTTCTCAACGGCATGGCTAAGATTTCTTTCTCGCTTTCTATGTCTGAAGTATACAAACAGAGTCAAGCTCTGATACCAAAAATTGATGTAGACCTATCGGCCCTCGGATCGAGATCCACTCTCAGGATCATTCAAATTCTCCCTTGAACCGAAGTGACTCCTTCGATTCCCTGTTGGAATCTGCAATTTATCGATCCACAGGTCCTTTTCGCAATTCACAACCTCGCGAATTCACGAGTCGTGACTCCCGACTCTTCCTCTCCAATCTTGCGATACCCGATATCGCGAAATGGGTATGGATCTTCCTTTGTTAGCGCCCTCCATGCATGACCACTAGCTAGACTTAATTATGAGCACCTCTCACTACTCACCACTTCGCGAGTTTCAACGTCGAGCCCTCGTGCTCTTACTTCACGAATTCCCGATATGCGAGAGTCAATAGAGTGTTGACCCCTTCCACTAGGTGATGTGTGTTCGCCTGTCTATTCCCCAGGCCCACTTTGTGGTTCTACCACGTGTCCCTCATGCCCAGCTTTGGCACTTCGTGACTTTGCCTTTCGCGACTTCAGGACCTGGGGAACCCAACTCTTGGGCTCTCACCCTATGAACCTTCGAGTTCGTGAGATCCTATGATCTCTACCACCTGTCCTCCTCAGATGGACGGTTGCGATTCTCTCATGACTTCGCTACTCACGAAGTTGAAGGAATTCTCTTTCTAACCTCCAATGTTCGAATCCCCGATACGGGTGATCTCGTGACACGTGTCCTCCTTCTAATGGGTGGCTCAGATTCTTTCATGGTTTCGCGACTTCAAGACTTCCAGGACAAAAGTCTCGACCTCTTATCCTCCGATATGACGAAATGCTGAATTTCTGGCACGTCGTCAACGCAGGTCCCATGATGGAACTTCCCACCTTTTTGGAGTTTCAGACTTCATGATTTTCTGAATTCTGATGTTGAACTTTCAGCTCTTCAACCCACAAAACCCCGAAATACTGAGTTCCGATGTGCTTCACCCATAACTGGCCCACACAAACCCTCTCGCTCCTTCGGGACTTCACCTTTCGCAACCTCGCGAATCTTGAGGAAAGGCGTTTGGTTCTCCAACTCACAAAACCCCGAAATGGTCAACAAAGGTTTGAACTCCATGTCGACAAGTACGGCACCTGTCCACTCTGTGCTGTCGGATTCTTCTGCACCTTCAAACCTTCGAAGTCCAAAATAAGTATCCACGGGCGATCCAACGACCCTATTTCTCCTAATATTTCACTTAGAAAAACACTCACTGTAACCTTCTCACTCCTCTGCAAGATTTGACAGCTTCCAGGACTTCGTGAATTCTCCACGGATAATTCCAACCGTCAATTTTCTCCTTGACAATTCCTGCGAAATGAACAAAGTGTTCCCTTACGAAACTTGTCCTCCTGCAAAGAAACTTCGTTGCACCTCCTTCCGACAATCCAAGGCACTAACTCTTCTGAGAGTTTACCACAACCTAGAGTCTTCAAAAAGACTCCTGCACGCACTCCTTGTGGTAATTCTTCAAATACTTTCGAGTATTTGAATTCTTTGACTCTGTGCACTCTCTGCGACAACAGTCTTTCAACAGTTTCGCTCAGGTAGTAACTCTAAGACTTTGCTCGGCCTGCGCACTCCTTGCATGGCTCTTGTGCTTAACTTGCACTTCTGTGAGAATGAGGACAATGTTATCCCTCCTGAGCTTGCAGAGACAAACTCTGACTTATGTCAACACACACCTTGCGGACAACTTCACTGCACTCCTTGCAAGAAAACTCTTGCTTAGGTAGAGAAACAATTGAAACTCATTTTTTACTCTCCCTCTCTTCAGATTTCAGACATTCGACATGAAATCATACATTCACACATCAAAGCAAATGCATAATAAAGAGTAAGCAAGCATATATCAATCAACATATACAACACAGAAAGCAATTGAGCACCATGAGTCTGAACTAAAGATCTTTGTATTAATCCAGAACTTCTGTACATGGGTTTTTCTACACAGCTTTCTGCTTCTTCTTCTCTATGCTCCCTTGATTGATTATGCTGCTAATAATGTTACAATGATACAAGTGAGGGTGTCTATATCCGTTTTCCCTCCGGCTCCTAAAACTGTCTAATCTAAGAATTCAAAGCTAACTACTTTCATTTACTAGTATAAATGCCTCTTAGTCCTTCAGACGAGAGCGGGACGCTCAATGTTTGATTACAATCAAGAAGTATGCCCTTTCTTAACTATTACATTTAAGTTTGGCGCATCCAACTTCAAAACATTCCAAACAATTTATCATGTGCCAAAATGCGTTGGCGCTTGCCCCATGCTCACTTGTTGTTGGCGATGCTCTTGCATCACAATACCATCACATACACCAGTTAGTGATACAATACTAGGCTCAGGATTACTAGGAGCCACTTTTATTGGAACCAATATCCCAAGAAACTCATAAACAAACCCTCCACCACAAGGCGGCAGAGCCCAATATCACAAATTCCAAACTCCCAAGGCACCACTTAATCTCATAACATGTCAAGACCCACCCCCGACATGCCTAAATTGGATACACTCAACATCCTATATCTATCCAAACTAAAAAATGATCCCATATTGCATGACCCCACTTGGTCGAATATGCCCACAAAACTACCTTCATAAATTCCTAAGTTTGAAGGAAAAGACAGAGAGGACCCAGCCAACCATGTCATGTCCTTTCACTTGTGTTGTTATTCCAATAGAATAATGGAATATTTTGTTTGTCTACGGTTATTTCAAAGAACCCTCATAGGAACTACGGCCAAATGGTATGTGGACGAGAATTTTGGTTCCCATGCAACCTTCAAGTCTCTATACAAATCATTCTTGACATTTTTTCAAGTCCCCATTTGTCATGAAACTAGTCTAGAGATTATTTCAAAATGAAAACAAACCACCGTTGTTCATATCTCTGGCCATATTCATGAGTGGCATAGACATTGAAGCATATGTAAGGTGGATACCACCCCACAAAAAATATTAGATTGGTTTCTCCAATCGCTTGTTCCTACCCTTGCCAAAGATGTGGCTACAACCCTCCTGACACTAAAGACAAAGCCATCACCAAGGCATAATAGTTTGACCTCATCTACTCCCAATTAGGGTACATATACACTGTCCTTATAGACACTCTGCATCTTTTCTCTTTGGCCAAGACAAACCTGAAACATCACATATTGTTGATGGGTTGATTGGATCCATGGATCATATTCAACCACATGCACAGTAGGTACCCGCATACTAAACCAATCCACACTTTCTACCATATGGGGGAACTCCATATTACCCTCCCCCACCACCCCCCCACTATTCATGTCACCTTCTCTTCCTACCATGGGTACACATCTACCCATGTCCCTTCCTCAAACCATACCTATCCCACAATCAGTTCCTCCACCAACAACTTCATATCCACCCAGTAATAATGGAGCCACCTCCACTTCTTACAACCCATATGGACCCCCACAAGGTAACCCATATTCTCCCTTCCCAGGTACCCCCCAACTTGTTATTCCCACACATGGACAACACCAGGCAGGAGTCAATTTCATTCAACCTTCCCCTATTCAACAGGTTCAAGATTTTGAATAGTTGAATACGGCCAATCCACCTCACCAACCCAACAATAACCAGAAGACATGAAAGAATAGGAACCATGGACAAGGAGAGAACTTCCCTCAACAAAAAACCCAAGATGGAGAAAACCAATGCCAACCTAAACAAAACCCTCAAGGGGGAAATAAAAATGGCTAACCACGATAAGGGATAAATAATGATCTTTGAACCAATTACCCTTGTGCATTATGTGGAGAATATGGCCATTACACGCACAATTTCCCTCAAATCACTGACTACAAATGTATGAAGGATGCCATGAATCCCCAGCGGACATCCAATCCCTAAGGTCCACCATAGGGACCTCCCACTTATATACCACCACCACCATTGGTGGTATTACAAAGACCTATCCCACATCAAGGAGTCATTAATACTCAACCAGAAGGGGCCTAGTTCCCACACCCCCATGGGTAGTTCTCTTCACCTTATGAGCCCTACTTAGGGAACACCATCGATCAAAGTATCCTCCTCACTACTCAAGAGGATGATACACCCTTTGATCCATTATCCACCACTAACTAGACAACCATTAATGATTCCTCACACTAACATTGAATCCATTGCCTACATACCTCACACACCCTTGCACAGGAATGTGCATAATCCCCATGCCCAGGTTGCCCATAGCTACATTCTTATTTATGATCTCTCTCAATCCCCCTCTACCATGTCAGTTATGGAAGTCCTTCAAACATAATCTTCCCAACGAAAGGCATTGATTTCACAATTGGGGGAAGTATATCCCGCAGACACCCATCTGATCACACTTGAATTAGACAAAGAAGACCCATGACTCCAATCCTTACTTGCATTCCATATTACTGTCAAAATCTAGAATATCACCATCCATTGTTTCATCATAGACGAAGGAGCATCCACTTGCATCATGTCCAAATTAGTATGCAATCAACTCAGTTCACCTGAGTTGATCCCTTATACCATCACTCTTTGAGCTTATGATGGTAAACCATCCCAACCAGAAGGCATGTATCAAAACGTTGTGGTCGAGCTAGGGGAAAAGACAATTCTCATCGACATAGAAGTCATTGACACCCAATTGGATTATAATATTATTTTTGGATGAAGCTACATGTACGCCATGCAAGTTATAGCTTCCTTGGTCTTTCGCACCATGCTCTTCCCTCACAATGGGAAAATTATCACCATTGATCAATTGACCCACCATGAACCCAACCAATCAAGGCACATTGATAACATACTTCCACTAATCCACTCGAGTGTTGACCTTGTCCTAATGATAGACATCGGACCAGGGCTATTTCAGGATCCATCCTTGATTGATACGTACCAAGGCTTCCCACACCCCAACTCCACCACCACCATTGTTTTCTTTGTCATGGCTGATGGAGTAGAGATACCTAACCCCCCATCCACAAAGAGATCATTAGACTCCACATCCACTCCTTCCCAATCAACCTTGATACCTCCTAATGAACTCCCCATATAGAATCCTCAAGATGGAACATTGGAAATCCCACCACCCATGATTCAAATCCTCGTTTGGAAAACAATACCACATTCCATCACCCAAATAACCTTCTTTTACCCTCCCCCATACGTAATAGCATACCAAGTTGTTTCTAGACTCACCTTACCTAATATGGTCATCACCATCCATGTATGGTATCTGGAACCCCCATCCATGGTACCAAGTTTATCACTACAACCTCAACCGACAATACCCTTACTATAAGTTGTGGCCCAACCATCCACCCATCCCACTGGTTACATATTTGGGGGCACTAGTACCACCACCAAGAACCAAGATACACACCATAGGGGAAACACCATAACCCAACACGACACACGAAAGAAGAAAGAACCTTCTCCCCCTTCTACCCCATGTGAATTGTGCATTGCCATTAGAAATCCCACCAACATTTTCCTCACCTTACCTGAGTTATGGAATCTCATTCCAAAACCTATAAGTACACCTCTACTACCTACACCAATTTCCCCACCGGCCTCCCCAAAACCTTCTTCCTGCAATCCTCCCAGTTTGAGAACCAAACATGTTTGCGCTATCTTCTCTCAATACAACCATTACATGCACCACTGCCCAACCCTCCCTCAATTTTGGGACACCCTCGCAATAGTGCACCAAACTAAATTACCCAAATAATCCTAACCCACTTCCTCGGTATCACCAATTAGTAAAATTATTTGTCTCTATGTTAGTAAAAAAGTGCATGCGATTCCCTTGCGCATTATGTTAACAAATAGATAATTACACCTATCAGTTCCCACTCATGATTGAGAGACGTGCTTGCCAGAGAGCATCCATCACACCCATTCCACCAACCATACCAACCGTGGTGAACCAAGCGGTGAACCATAACCATCCAAATAGTTATGGCATACCCCCTCATGGATCAAATCCCATTTGTTGACCCCTCTTTCCATTCCATTGTGGTGCGAGGAATTCCCCCCAAACCCCTCCAACTCTCCTGTAACACCAGTTTATGAGATTCTCCCTCCCCCATACCACAATACATATAATTTGTATATGGATATTTGGTTCATGACATCTACCAAATATCTCCATTCCCCCCCCCCATAGGTCCATCTACCTCAGGGACGAATGACAATATCCAATATTCACCAACTACCCCCATGAATCTTGACAACCCACTCTCGCATGTTATAGACTCCCTATACTCTATCACCTTTCAGTATGATGAATACATTCTAGAAGTCCTATGTGCACTTGATTACTCATGGGATGCTTTTCATCATCGATCTCTTTTTCTAGCACACAACACCTTTCGGCCACCCACAAATGCCCTTGTCTATACCATCGAAGCTAGATATTTCATCCCCTCTTTCCATGTAGACTAGTTCAAGAATCCAATACCCGCACCTGATGCGTTTGAAGGTAATATGGCCAACATATCACCCACAATCAAGATCAAAATTTTGATCAAACCCAATGTATTGGAAGAATCCACCCTGGGGGTAGCATGCTCCCCAGAGGAAATTGTAGCATACAAATCCCTCTTCGAGGAATATCAGGATGTGTTTGCCTGGTCATACACCTAAATGTTAGGGTTGGACCCAACCATTGTTGAACATCACATTGACACTTGGCCTGAAGTTGCCTCTGTTCTCCAAAATCGATGCCCCCTTCACCCTTCCAAAGACATGGCGATCAAAGTTGAGATTGACAAACTACATATAGTTGGCTTCATATACCCCATTTGCTACACATCCTGGGTCTCCAATCATGTCCCTGTCAATAAAAAATAGGGTACCATTTGAGTTTGCACAGACTTGTGTGACCTAAATCAAGCTTGTCCCAAAGATAAATTCCCTACTCCATTCACCGATCAAGTCATCGACACCTACGTCGGTCATGAAGTCCTCTCCCTCATGGACGTATTTTCCAGTTACAACCAAATCCAAATCCACCATGTGGATCAGTACAAAACCTCCTTCTCAACTCCTTGGGGAACCTTTTCATATCACTTCATGCCCTTTGGAATAAAAAACATTGAGGAAACTTTCCAATGCACGATGGCATATGCCTTACATGATCTGGCTCACATAATTCTTTCCTACCTGGATGACCCTACAACTAGGTCCAATAAATGTTCCCAACACATAGAGGATCTACAGATCATCTTTGAACAGTGTTGATGGTACAACATTTGGCTCAACCCACTTAAATGTGTCTTCTGTGTCACTTCATGCCACCTGTTGGGATTCATTGTGTCCCAATAAGGCATCACCATAGACTCCCTTAAAGTTTAGGAAATCAATGAAATCCCCCCTCCCAGGAACTTACGCTAGTTGCATAGCCTCCGAAGAAAATCCAATTTCTTGTGACAGTTCATCCCTGACTATGCCATTCACACCCATGGATTCCTATGATTACTATGACATGACATATCCATTTCACTGGGACCACCATGTCCAAGAAGCCTTTGATTCACTCAAATATGCACTCAACAAATCCCCCTTAATTATTCCTCCATACTATGATAGGTATTACATAATCTACCTATCTACCTCAAAGGTTTCCATCGCTGGAGTTCTCGTCCAAGTTGACGATGACCAATACAAACATGTTATATACTACATCAAAAGAAACCTCTCTGGGCCACCACTCAAATACAACCATGAGGAGAAGTTATCCTTAGTGGTTGTCCGCGCACTTCAAAATATATGCCAATACATATTTCTTTGCATTACCAAAGTAGTCGTAGATTGCAACCCCATGCATTACCTATTGAGTTGCCGCCAGATCAATGGAAAATTCGTTCGCCGGATCATAATTCTTCAAGAATATGACCTACAGTTCACCACCCCAAAGATAAAAAAATCCCTTTTCCTCGTCGAACTCCTTGTAGACTTACCATCTAACTCTTCATACCCCATGGTCAATGAGGATTTCCCTGACGAACATTTATTCCTCATATCATCCATAGACCCATGGTATGGTGATATTTTGGTTTATCTCCAAACCCAAAAATTCGATCCTCACCTATCTCAAGACAATCATCATCGTATCCAACACCAAGCATCATGATACCTCCTCATAGGATATTTTCTCTATCGTCGTGACATCGACATGCTCCTTTGACGATGCCTCACCCTAGAAGAAGCCGAGACAATTCTGAATGATTTCCACAGTGGTGCATGCGGTGGTCACTTATCAAGCATGTCCATCGTACAAAATATCATTTGGGAGGGCTATTTTTGGCCCACGTTGTTCCATGATTGCATCCATGTAGTTAAGAAGTGCGACAAATGTTAGTTATATGCACATAAGGCTCGAGTGCCCCCTGCCCTCTTGCACCTAGTTATCATAGTTCGACCCTTCTGTAAATGGGGCATCGATTTCATGACATGTAACCCTCCATCCAACAATGGAAATAAATACAATATAGTATTCATTGACTACTTCACCAAGTGTGTCGAATCTATTCCCACATTCAATAATATGGCCAACACAACAACGTGTTTTTTCTTTAACCGTGTCATTTCTTTCTTCAAGGTCCCCCTACAACTAGTCTCCGACCATAGTAAGCACTTCAAAAATGAAGTATTCATGGAGCTATCTGCCAAATTGGGATTCACCCATGAATTCACCTCACCCTATTACCTGCAATCTAATGGGAAAGTTGAGGTCGTCAACAAAGTTCTCAAAACCATGCTTCAATGCACGGTTGAAAAACATAAGACCAATTGGCATCATATTCTTTTCTCAGCCTTATTGGAATATCAGACAACTATCAAAATGGCTATCGGTTTCACTCCCTTCCACTTAGTCCTCAATGTCGAGTCTATACTCCCAATTGAGTGGGAAATCCCAACATTTCACGCTGCAATCGAGATCTTTCCCGACACACCACCACTTGAGCAATGATTGATTACCCTTGAATCTCTCGATGAAGATCGACGAGCATTGCTACAAAACAATGAAGCAACCAAAAATAGGTCCAAATCCACCTTTGACCGTCAAGTCAACCTTCGATCTTTTACCAAAGGATACCTTGTATTGGCCTACGACATCTCCCATGATACTCTTGGCCATGGGAAATTCGAGTCCCTTTGGAGGGGACCCTATGTCATCCATCATTTCCTTACTAAAGGAGCCTACATATGGGCTCACCCTGAAGGGTCTACCCTCAAGGATCCGGTCAACTGGTTATACTTGAAGAAATTTTACCCCTAAGCGTAACCCTTTTACCCTAGGTTTTCTTGATTTCCTAGTTATTTTTTAGCTTTTGTTTATGAATTTAGCTCTCTCACTATACGAGCCTAACCGAGTGTCCTTGTTTTCAAAAAATGAATCCTTCGTTCACTTATCACATCAGGTATGGGAACAGAGCCATCCAATGGACCCAGAATCTCACTTCGACAGCTTGGGTTATTTACACCCTAGATCATGTGTTTCTCCATACCAGTGGCATGTGCCTTGGTCCCACCACCAATAACCAAGAAGGATATGTTGTCGTCATTGGTCTCCTCTCTGAGTCTAGTCACCTTCATATTCATCACCTTAGCATTCTATTATATTCTCATCTCTTCGTCCATCATCTCAATAATGTGTATTGTGTTCATGATCCATGTCTATATCGCAAGTACCTACTCGCCAAACTTTTGTTACGAAATTTTGAGTCCATCACATTTACTCATATTTCTAGAAACCTCAATCAAATGGTAGATCACATGGAAAATCAAGTACTATATTGGAATTTATCACATTAAAAATACATATCACATTCATCCATCATCCAATAAAAACAAGTACACACATTATATCATCAAAACACCAAATGCAGGAAATATTGAAAGTGGTCTACTCATATATAGATCATAAGTGTCAAAAGATGTGTTTGATACAAAAATACAACATGCCTTAGCTCCACTAGATAGGATCCCTTAATCAATAAGTCTATACAAAATGGGAGTTCACAAACTCCTATACAATTGTACAAAATCAGGCTCCGCCTGTAACATGTCTCCCTATCATCTAAGGTGACCCTAACTGAGGTACATCCCCACCAACTAAGGGGTCCCCCCTAGGGGGCATATCTCTCGTAGGGATCTTCCCAATTATGGAGGTCCATGCTACTGTTGCATGATGCACCAAGGACCACCAATGCAGATCTCCAGCCATGCACTACTACAGGACTCGCTCTTCTGAATCCATGGCCACAGGTCCTCTATAACCCCATCCAGTACAACCTCAAACCATCGCCTCAAATCCTCCATCTCCCAGTCTCGGTCCCCCTAATACTCTCTACCCTTCAAAGCTATAGGACCTGCCATCGCTACATGTGATGGACCTACCCCAGGATCATCATATTGGTAACACCTCCTCGCCTACCCCTTTGCATCTCACTCATCCTCTAAACCGTCCTTGAAACCTGAGATGCATCAACCTCTCAGTCGTTGGCTCCCACATATTCATATCCAACACAAAAAATATGAATCAATACTCAGTACATATAAAACATATCAAATCAAGACAATATAAAAATACGAAAGTACAAAATTCTCACCTCAGTCACCCCACTCCTCACCTGGTGGAAAGCACATATCTGGGTGATACCGAAAGTCGATCCTGTTGTATGGGAAGTCATAGAAAACCTATGGGGTATGCCACTAGACCCACTCAAATAGGGGTAAAGTACTTCCACATGCAACCCCCACCCTGTCACGACAACAACTTCCCGTACCTCACCAACATGTGATCACTCATCCGAAGCGAGTCCAAAATCGCCTGTGGGCATAGTAGAACCACACGCTAAAAAATGAAGGCACTTAAGATAGAGCCAAAGGTGAACTTACCATCGCTCACTGCCACACACCTGTCTAAATGGGATACCATACACTCACGCATCACGTGATCCCAGGAAAACATGCGCCCACTCATAGCCTGCTCAAAAATCACTATCCGAGCACCCGAGATACGTTGGGTCCCAAAAGACCCATAAATTCATACCACCATAGCACATAACACATGTATCTCCAATGAGTCAATAGAGGATATACTCATTCAACTGCCACTCATCACTTTTATCCCTGGGTAGTAGCAGTTGGCCAGATCCCCCACACTCATGCATGTAGGGATATTGGGTTGTGTTGCCAACTCCACTCCCTTAAAATGGAGTCTTATCAGAAAGTAGATATCAATCTCTGTGGAGATATGGATTGACCACCTCCTCACCAAAAAACCCGTCGATCAGGTTGCCACATCCGCATAATGAAATTCATAAGCACCTCCTGCGACTGGATCAACACACAGTAAGAAAATGTCAACAACAAAACCCGTGCTATATGTCGTTGAATGCAGGAATCCTCCCCCGCCATCCTCCACAAAGACTCCTAGTCTCTCTCACGCCACTGAACCAACATACTCCCGCATTGATATGAAACCTGCCTCTAATCCAATAGAGTTGTGTTAGTTTTCATCATTCAGAACAACTCCATAAACCAACCCAAATACAACCACATTTTCACACGTGACTGTTCCCTGAACAGTTTCACACTTCTGCACGACTTTTTTCTTAACAATCACACACTTCAGCATGAATGTTTAGCTAAAATTCACACACATATGAGTGATTGTTCGCTTAACAGTCGTGTGTCAACCACATGACTAAAATAGATATTGTTGCACACATTTGCACAACGTTTATTATAACACACATGCACATGTGCATGGTTTTCCTTCCAATAGCCATGCATATCAGCCCAATCATTATTTTGATAGTCGTGTTCAATCGCCAACCTGGATCACATGGATGAAATTCAGATCCCCACACACATATGCGTGTTAGTGGTTGATACAGTCATTCACTATGCATGACTATATCAATTGCACTCATGCACATATGTGCGGGGATCCCAATATCTTCTGTGCATTCATACTTCCTAAAACCTAAAAATGACCATATGGCCCTTCATACGACCCGCACCCCCCCTCCCAAATCACACCTAACCTATGCAGGAGGTTTCGACAGATTACCTATCTCTTTCATGGCCTGAATCTAAGATAATATACTCTCACACAGATCACCAACATCTAATATCATAGCTCACAAATCTTCACAACAACCAGTACAAATCAGGTGGCTATGTGGGCCCAGGCCCATGTATACGCCCTTTTGCAAAACTTCCTCCCTTCCGTTTCAGAGCATTCGGGATTTGTTTCTTGCACCCTTTTCACCTCCAAGATCCAGACTTCCTCAACTTCACAATGGTACTCTCGGTTACTCATTCCAGTACGAAGCCCTGAGGAACCCTTTTGTCACCCCAAGCATAGGTACGAGCCACCTTCCCACATTTCATTATTAAGCAACTATTATATATGTTTTATTTTCATATATGTTTCACGTCGGGTATTTGGTTTGAATGTGCAGGTCCTCATCAACGACCTCCTTCACTCCATCATTTATGGACTCCCTTGGCCACTCCAAGTATATATTCCAAACTAGCATAAAATTTAACCCTCTACTCACAATTGCATTCTCCAATCATACCCATGACATTTATCCTTAGGATCCCCATACACGGCTCTGCGGTACCACCACCTCCATTGCATCTAGGTACCATCATCGGGTAGAATTCTCACCTCCATGAGTTGTCCCACATATATGTACCCCTTGGCATATTGACACTCATGTTGTTATATCCATTAGACTCGGGGTTCCTGGTATTGTTACACCCCATAGTAAGAACCTCATACGTTGTCCTCATCATCATGCTAACCACCCCACTATGGACTCCCACGACATGTTTTTGGTTACATTAAATTCACCCTTGCATTATCATTAACCCTCCATAACATCCAAAATCAATTTCTCATATGCAATTGCATCCTCCATTCATCTACCTGGTACATAAACTAACCAATCCCCCCCTGTTGACCAGTCTCTACTTGCACCCTATACCGACTGAGCCATACTTCACCAGGGCACACATTTTTGTACATGTACTTTCAACCCCATTCTTATTCATTTTGTAATTGTATAAAGGATATTCCCATTCCAGCAAGTACAATATATTTTGGTTGTCGCAGTTGATGACGTTCTTTTTCCTTGGCACATAGAAACCCATGTCACCCTTGGTTGGGGAATTTACCCCTCTCATGTCCTATGAAATATTTTGTACCCTGGAAAAACATATGACCATTACAGACACCTATGTCCCACAACACTCTATTTTGGACCTATATTACATCTCCTTGCAATCTCACCCACTCAACACAGTTTTTACCCCATATATAGTCATCCCCCTAACACCAGATCATGTTTTACAGTTGTTTCCACCCATCAAACAACCCCAACCAAGGGAAGTTCTTGAATTCCCTATATTCAGTAATCGTTCATGATTATCATTCCATTCACTGTCACCAACACAGTTTCTGACACTAGTTTGATCAATCAATGTCAAGAATCCCTTTTCTTATTGCAGTCACAACTCTTTCCCTGACGACATCAGCACAATGTTCCAGGAAATGGGAAGTATCTTGACTCTTGTCCCACCAAGTAATGAGTAGTCCTAAACAACACAGAAAGAGCCCTTATTGCTTTTTTTATAACATTGACCTCCATAACATTTGACTCCAACAACGTTTCATGTTACAGTGGGTCTTACTATGCGACTGTTGTAGTTTCTAGTCATAGTCGTGTTAACGATTAAAAATTGTCACGAAGTTCTTTTCCCGCAAAGTGTTGCTAAAGCCTATTATTATAAAGCTAAATAATACTAGTAGGTGGGACCCCCTCATAGATTGTAGATGAGGTCTAGTTCTTATTTAAATGTTATGTTATTGTGTGACACTGCTTACATGGTTGATGACATATTGTTTTTATTGGATGATGGATCAGGCATATTATACGTGTTCTTTGCTACTCCGGGCTCAAGTTTTATGTTACAACAACCTATGTTATTCATGGTTACCATTACTGTCTGTTCTTGGATATATTACTTGTGACACCTATAACAGACATATGTTAGTAACAACAAATAAAGGAAAAATTAAAAGGAGACTAAGCAAAGAGAACAAAAATGCAAGTGAAAGGAACATTATATAGAAACAAGTTGGCATGCATAGTTGAAATGGTAATATGTGATGTGGGTGGCGCTCTTGGAAATTAAGGGTTGTTTGTCTCGATGCATGGTTCAAATTGAATGATTTGTTGAGTTAATGAATGGTGCGTACTAAGAAGTTAACTGAACTTGAGTGTGGAGGTGATGTGCATTTACTCCACGTCACCCTTACTCCCTACATTGGCCACCACCCTCGTCAAGCTATTGTTCAACCTTTTTGTTGTGGTTATACTCTGATTTCTTATCAGAGAGGAACCGCTCAACCAACTCATGTTTTAAGGTGTTTGATTACAGGTATGTCTTTTTCTGGCCATTCATGAGTCTACTCTGGTTATGAAATAGATATTGACTTAGGTGTATTGGTTTGTGCTTTCTCTAAGTATTGCAACTGTTTAATATTGTGATTTTGAAGCAGAGCGTTGATGGTTTTTTCTACAATAATGTTGAATTCATAGTGTTATTGGTCATCCTGGGTATTAACAGCCATAAGGGCTCTCTGTTATCCTTGTTGGTTTGGTTGGAGGGTTTTTGTTGGTTGGATGTCTTCACGCATTCATATCGCTCTATCCAATCTTTGGATTTTATGGGTTTTAATGGTTGGAAGCACCTTGGTCACTGCATTTTGTTCACTTGGGCATTGGTTTGTTTTCACCTCTAAAGGTCGCTTAGCGGGTTATTTTGTTCTTTCTTGGCCCTGTCTTCACCTCAGTGTTGTGGTTGTTTGACTAAAGAGCTATGAGGGTTATACCCTATGTATGTCAAGTATCATTACCAGGATGAATTAGAGCCTCACTCATCTATTATAGCCTCGCCTGTCATAGGTTTTCGTCACCCTGTCCATGGAATAAGTTGTGGTGTTCTCTTCGTATACACCGTTGGTCTCAGAGGTTTTCACCATAGAAAAGATTCATCCCTGCTCTTCCTATGTTGGCTGCATAGTGAACCCTTAACCCCTCTAGTTTGAGGGTTGATAGAGAAGATTGTCGAGCCTTTCGGATTTACTATTGGTTATTGTTGATTGGTATGTATTTTCGACATTTTTTAGTACAGGCTCGCCCAATTAGTTATGTGACAATCGTGTTGGTATCTAGTCACTACCTGTGTTATTAAAATGGATATGACCTGCATGGTTAATTGAATAAACCAAATGCACAGTAACCCTCTTGGTGTTTTGATAACCCAATATTGTTTTTATTTGAGTGAGTCACAACATCTCTTCATGTCGATGCAGGGGTGTGTGTGGTTTCCACATCATGTCAGGTCGGGTTGTTACGATAGTTCAAGTATAGTCTCAGGATGGAATTGGTTATTGAGGATTTGGGTTGATACACAGTCACTGTATTTTGCATTGGAAATTATTGGGATTTTAAACTCAACATTAGTTACAATTATTTATTTATGTGCGCACGTAATGCATTTGTATGTGTGGTGTTCCTACGACACGAATAATTGGTCACTGTAAATATGAGTTCTATTTTTTTGGGCCAGATGGTTATTGCAGTCAGGATGATTGTAGCAAATCCATCCACTGTATGTGTTATGGTTATTTGATTGCATCATTAGGGATGAGCCTGAGTTTTACACAGCATGGTTTATTGCAGTTTGATTAATTTGAAGCAATACTGTATTAATTTGATAGCTCAGCATGATGAGTTTAGTTAATACTATCACTGTGTGTTTAGAAGTGTAAAATGGAAATGTTGCATCACAGTGTTTTGGGTGTCTTCCCACTATGTATGATATGAATATTTTGGGTTGTGCACTCAGAAATAGTCATAGAGTTTTAAACTTGGCCTTGTTGCAATTCGATTATTTGTATTATGGAGTCAGATATGATTTCTGCCTCATTGTGTTGGATGAATAACCCAACATTTTAAAATGTTTAGGGTCAAGGAAAAATCTGGACCTATAAGTCACAGGAATGAAATTGTGTTTTTGTGTGAGTTGAATGGCGATTAGTTACATGGGTGTTTAAATGACAAGCCAGGATCTTTGCAAAATAAATATGGATCATTGTGTTGACTGTCCATTGGGTATGTTAAATGAATTCCATGCACATTGATAGCCACGAGTGTTGTAATAGTATGACCACAGTGTAGTTTGATTATTAAATAAATGTAGAGACAAAATCGAGCATGATTTTTATGCCCACATTTGATGAGCAAATGAAAGTAATTGACTGCGTATTTTTTTTGGGAATTGCTTATGGATAAAGGGGAGAAAACAAAGCTCTCCTACAGATTGTTGTGGAATGTATACTATTTTGATTGAGTGGCATTGTGTAAATATTTGGTTATGACCAATGAACTAGTTAATATACAATAGTTGTTATTGGATCACAATGGTCATTTGGTTGGTGTATTTCCTTTTTTAGAATGGTTATATGGATTACTTAATTAATTTTATGAACAATACTCGCTCTCATTCCCCACCATTTTTTTTGTTTTTCACTAATTACAACCCCATTGCCTTCCCATATTCATTTTTCACTCCTTGTTCTAAAATTAACTACATCAAGAAATTATGTGTTGGAGTAATTGGCAGTAGCAGTGTCTTGGTTGAATTACAGTGATGTTTCCTTTGGTTATAGTTGATTCTTGTTGTCTTTGAGCAGTAACCATATCCCCCCCCCCCATAATATCATGTTTCACTCAATACAAACCACTCACATATCCCAGGACCTTTTATTCACTCCCCTTCTCATTGATAAACAGTTAAACAATTTGTATGGATTGGATTACATGAGTATGATATATATTTGAGCCAAATCTATTTCATATTTTTAAGGAGTTATAATGTATGGTTATTTAAAAGATTATTTTCTAATCAATCATGCATACAATAATGAGCAATTCAAATAAAAGGATAAAAACTGAGGCTTACTATGACTCTGTCAAAGAGAAGGCCACTACTATCCCTCTCGCATCTTCAGATGATTCTGGTAAATCCATGTCCTCCCACTTGCACTGGAAGGACTATTTCTCTCACATGATCATCAAGACAAGGCTTAAATATTCAACACTGCCTAAAGCAAGTTCAAAAGGACTAAATGGTGATAGCCTCAACAAGGGAAAGATTGCCTCACAAACCAGGAAATATGGATTTTTAGTTTTCCTTTATTGTTGATGACGGTTGACTTTAGATTTTCATATAGCATGTTTTTTGGATATGCTAGTAATATATTTTGGAAATAATTGCAAACATTATTGAGATTAATTTCCAAATGTTAATATGATGATGGGAGCCACAAGGAGGTGTGTTTCGCTTAACTAACTAGTTATGTTATGATTGTTATGAGATAAAGGGAGTCACAAGGGGTCCCACCTACTAGTTATTATTTATTTTAACCATTATTATGATTATTTCTTTTCCCCCTTAACTAAAAAGTTGGTTGAGTCTTTAGTTAAATTAACTAATGAGGTGGTTCAACTACTTCAACCAATTCTGATTTTCTTAAAGGAAAAAGGAAGGGAGGAACAAGAGGAGGATAGAAGCAAAAACATACTAAGGTTTGATCTTTAAGTTTATGTTGAGATAGTTCAGTTTTCATTCATTCATTTATTCATCAGAAGCCTCACTCTCTTTTATGATAGCAGGGTCTTATCGTAGACAACAATATTCAAGGCTGAATCATATCATTCAGAAACTTATTTTTTAGAGGTGTTGATCTATCTTTGATAGTCTGTGTAGAATTGTTTGTTTGTGAATTAGTTTTCATGACTGACAAAGGATATTGTTCAAATTCAAGTGGGAAGCAATCTATGGCAAGTTGATCCATCTTTTAGAGTTTAGTTTTGGTTTTCTATCAGAGGTCCCTTTGTATGTTCCATCGGGGATGTCTAACTTTGACCTTGGTCCAAACTTTTTGTACGAGATATTAACCATTCTTTAGCTTAACCATTCTTGGGAAGCAATTGAACGAGATATTAGTGCTCAAGAACAATTGGAAGCTAGATGTAGACAGCCTAGAAATCAGCGGTGACCCTTTTGTTTCTTTAAAGTTTTGGCCTTTCTTTCATGTCCTTAGATTCTCGTGATTCTAGAAGAAGACGAGGTCTATCACCTGAAATGAATCCTATTGCTGAAATAGGAAGAAGAAACATTGTGTTATCTACCCAACAAAGTGATCTAAGGAGAAATTTTTCTGATTCATCCAGTTCGTCTTTCATCCCCTCATCTATCATCCATAGGATGGCATCTAGTGGTGTCTCTGGTGGCACTGGAAGTGCTCCATATTCTCAATATTCATCGTCATCAGTGACTGGTAGCTTATATAGCCACCATATCCCTATACAATCTACCACAAACCCCACTAAAGTCATTAAAAAGTATGGCCTTTTTCAGCTCGAAGAAGACATCACAACCACACCATGGAATGTGTCCTCTCCTCTTAACCTAGCACCTGCTACTCATCCACTTCTAAAGTTTAAGGAGAACCTGTCTAAGTTTTCAGGAAATAACACTATCAGTACAAACGACCACCTGGTGGAATTTTCTAATGCTTGTCATAACATAGGGGCCAACGACAATGACACTTGCATGCGCTTGTTTGTCAATTCCTTGGAAGGAAAGGCTACAACCAAATTCTTTGAAATTCCTCCTAAGATTTTGTCTACTTGGAAGGAGTTAATATATTGGTTCCAATCCACTTATGGGCAATCCAAAATCCCCACTGAGAAGTTAAGGGAATACAATAATGTCACTTATAAGGATGGTGATACCATCAAGTCTTTCAACCTGCATTTCACCAAGTTATACAATCAAATCCTCAAACTTATTCTCCCTCAGAACCAAGCTACTTTCATGCATTAATACAATGCATTGCCTTCTCCCTACCGTCATAGGCTTGAGGAAAAATCCATTGATAATCTCAATTCCACTCTGCATGCTTGTTCAGAGTATGAGGAACAACTTGAAAGAATTGGTCTTCCCCAGGGAGAATCGGTTAGATAGATAGACATGTCGGCTCTCTTACAGATAGTACAAGATATGAAAAACCGTATGATAGCATTTGAGCAGAAGGGTATTGTCTCCCCTCTTAACCCTGAAGCTTCATCCTCTTCTACACCCCCATTTAGAAATCTGGTTGAAAATAATTTTCATCCTAAGGCTATCTTGCCTCAGAGTTGGTGTAAATTTTGCAAGGAACACCATGAAGAAACCACATGTGAGGTAAAGAAGAGTGCCAAAGATAAGATATTTGGTAAAAGAACAGAAGCTACCATCGATTTTCTAGATTTTACAGAGCCAGAGGATGTCATGGTCATCAATACTAGGAACAAAGCCTATGCTCCCAAGGGAAAATTTGATCCTCCCCGTAGTTCTTATGGCCCGAGCTCATCCTCAACTGCTACTACTCTATAGGTTCCTAAGGTTCCTGAGAGTCAAGGAATCACTCCTCCTCTCCCCTCTTACAAATACATTATCTTGAATCAATTGGCCAACATTAAAGAAAATGAAACCCTTCTAGACATAGTTGTCGTCCCTGAACAATAGATGCATCTGAAACAATTCACGGAAGGAAAGGCTTCTGTTGTAGCCAATATTTTCGAAGAGGTAAATGAAGAGGATTCTTCTATAAATAAAGTAGGTGTACATAACTTTAGATAACCTATAAATAATTCCCCTTTTTATATTTCTGTAAAGATTATGGATAAAATTGCCCATTGTTTCCTCATTGATGGTGGTTCGGGCCCAAGTGTGATGTCAAAGATTATTATGGAAGAGATAGGCTTGTCTTGTACAAATGAAAACGCCAGAAGCATGCTCTCCTATAATAGTCTACAACAAACAACCATAGGCGAGGTTAAGGATGTGACCTTAGTTTTGTGCGCTCATCCAGAAATAAGGACAACCCTCAACATTCAAGTAATTGATATGCCAGCAAGAAATTACTCAATCATCTTAGGGAGAGATTGGAAAGCCTCAACAAGTGGATACTTCTCACTCGACGAAACACATTTATTCATTCCTTAGAACGAAAAAAACATTATAATCCTTAGAGAAGGAATTATATCACCTTACATAAAGAGTGTCTCACAACCTAATGTAAACTATATCGAAGAGTACCTAGGAGTGTATTCCATCTTTGCTGAGAAGGATAAAATTCCCATGGAGAAAATCGATTTAGATGATGGCATGTGGCACATGCACTTTGATGGTTCATGCTCTAATGAAGGTAACAGAGCTGGAATTATCTTGATTTCTCCTGTAGGAAAAATCCATAAATTTTCTTACCAGTTGGAGTTCACTTGCACTAACAATGTCACTGAATTTGAAGCCTTGTTATTAGGCATTGACAACGCTTATAACCTTGGTTGTGGTCACCTTTCAGTTTTTGGGGATTCTGAGCTTGTTGTGAATCTTGTGCATAAAATTTACTCTCCTAACAACAAGTTGATGAAATGATACACCCAAACTGTTTGGGCGCTTATCTCGAACCTTTTATCTTTCAACATCGCTCATGTTAAGAGAGATTTAAACTCAATGGCTGATCGGTTGGTAGTTTCCGCAGCCTCCCCTAATTGGAAAATTCTGCCACATAGACTTGATTGTACCTTTCAATCCCTGTATCATCCGCATATCCCTGACAATACAGAATCTTGGCAAGTCTTCCCTAATGATGAGAGCATTTGTGCTTTTATTCAAATGAACCTTTTAGCCTAAGGAAATTATATCCATAGAAGATAATAATATTACTAAAGGATTGAATCCTCTAAAGAGTTCATTTTCTTCGAGTGATGTAGGCAACACGGAGAAATAGAAAGAAGAAGAGTCGATAAGGAAGGTGGGTGAAACCATCTCTGTGAACATTGGGACACCCGAGACTCCAAAGAATGTTAAAATAGGTGCAAAATGTTCAGATGAGAAGAGAGTGAAGTTCTCCAAGCTGCTTGGTGAATTTTAGGATATTTTTGCTTGGTCATATGAGGATCTTCATGGTTTTGATCCTAGTTTGATACATCATGCCATCCCCATTC
The DNA here is from genome assembly GCA_032191745.1 of Picea mariana. Taxonomy (NCBI): domain Eukaryota; kingdom Viridiplantae; phylum Streptophyta; class Pinopsida; order Pinales; family Pinaceae; genus Picea; species Picea mariana. The sequence goes on from JASDQU010099828.1 coordinate 1,441,735, forward strand.
AGGAAGGTGTAAAACTAGTTAGGAAAAAACAAAGGCCCATCAACCCTGCACTTGAAGCAACTATTCAAAAGGAGTTGGAAAAACTCTTGAAGGATGGAATCCTTTTCTAGTCAAGTATTATGAATGGGTTTCAAATTTGGTTCCTGTTCAGAAAAAAACTGGTCAGATCAGGTTGTGCGTTGATTTTCGTGCATTAAATTGAGCTAGTATAAAATACCACTTCCTTCTCCCTAACATGGAAATGATTTTGCAGCAAGTTGCAGGGTCACAAATGATGTCCTTACTTGACGGGTTTTTCGGTTACAATCAAATCAAGGTAAAAGGGAAGATAAGTATAAAACCACCTTTATTACTCGTTGGGGTACCTTTTCTTATGAATGTATGCCTTTTGGCTTATCTAATGCAGGTGCCACCTTTCAAAGAGCTATGCAATTAGATTTTGATGATTTGATCAGTAAGATCATTCAAATCTACCTTGATGACTTAAACGTATACTCTAAAATATGATCAGATCATTTTGGTCATCTGAGGAATGTTCTTATGCGATGTAGGAAATTTGGCATTTCTCTAAACCCTTCCAAGTCCATTTTTGGTGTTACCGAAGGAAAGATCCTTGGACACATCGTCTTCGATTGAGGAATAAGCATTGATCCTAAAAGGATTGTTGATATCCTTAATCTTCCTGTTTCCACTTCCAAGAAAGAATTTCAAGATTTTATGGGGGTTATTACATTCGCCTATATATTTGTCCCATATTTTGTGGTGATGGTCAAGCCAATTCATAATTTGCTTAAGAAAGATCATTCTTTTTCTTGGACAAATGATGTCGAAAATGATTTTGAATGGATTAAGAAAGCAATTAGTTTCGCACGGGTTTTGGCGAAGCCAGATTTTGAGAAAGAATTCACGATATATACTAATGCCACGGAGGAGGCAGTTTCTGCTATCCTTATGCAAAATGATGACCAAGGCAATGAAAAACCAGTGGCTTACATGATTCAAAGTTTGTCTGATGATGAATTTTAATATTATTTTATTGAAAAACATATTTTCGCTCTTGTTAAGGCTGTTGAAAAGTTTCTCCATTACATCTTAGGTAAGCATACGTTGGTAAAAGTCCCCTTACCTGCTGTCAAGTTTTTTCTCTCACAAACGTATCTTTCAGGAAAGCTTGCACATTGGCTTGCCAAGATTCAGGAGCATGATTTAAATATCATGAATTCTACCACTATTAAGGGACGTGACCTAGCCCTTTACTTGGCTCAACATGATGAAAATGGTGAAGAAATTGAGGAAGAGGATAGTTACCTTTCAACCCTCTTTTACATTGACGATAAGATCCTCCCTATGTCTGAACATCCTTGGTACAGGTATTTGGTTTATTATTTACAGAACCAAAGATGTCCAGACAACTTAGACACTCATCAAAGGAGAAGACTATGTCTTGAATCTGTAATATATGTCATTATAGGGGACTTCTTATTTCGAAGATCAGTTGATGGTGTGTTTCTTCGCTGTGTAAACAATGAAGACGCACATAAACTTTTACAAGAAGCTCATGTTTCTTCAAGTTTTGTCATTTATATAGGAGGTCATTTCTCTGCCAAAACCATTGCTTTCAAGATTATTAGAAAAGGGTACAATTGGCCTTCGATATTTCATGAATCTTATGTTTTTTCGAGATCTTATGACAAATGCTAAAAATTTGATGGGAAAGAATGTCTTTCAGCCATGCCATTACAACTTGTCCTACTAGACTTTCCTTTTTCAAAGTGGGGATTGGATTTTATTGGTCCAATTAATCCCCCTTCTTCAGCTAGACAAGTTTTTATTTTGACAACCACAGACTATTTTACCAAATGGTTTGAAGTTGTCCCACTTAAGAATTCCACAGACGATCATGTAATTTCTTTCCTTGAAAATAATATTTTTTCCATATTTGGCATTCCATTAGAAATTATTATAGACAATGGCCTTGCTTTCATTTCTGCTAAGCTGGCTCAATTTCTAGCCAAGTTGGGGGTTAAACATTTTACCTCATCAACTTATTACCCCCAAGGAAATGGGCAGGATGAGTCTACCAAAAAAAATCTAGTAAGAATCATCAAAAGGCTCATCAAAGATAAGCCTCGTCAGTGGCACACTCTCCTCACTTATGCCCTCTGGGAAGATCAAACTACCGCCAAGGTAAGCACTGGTTGTACTCCTTTTCAACTTGTTTATGGTAAAGAAGACCTCTTTCCAACCGATCTGGAACTTTCTTCCTTAAGGTTGATGCTACATATCAAAGAATTAAATTCTTTAGATGTTTCACAAAGGATAAACACACTACTAGCCTTGGAAGAACAAATGATGTTTGATTTAGATAATATTAAAAGGAGACAACAAACTGTTAAGAAGTATTTCAACAAAAGTGTCAATACTGTCAAGTTCAAGGTCAATGAAAAAGTTTTGCTATGGTATTCGGCTCACACTAATAGGGGAAGACATTAAAAATTTTAGAAATTATGGATGGGTCCTTTCAATATCGATTTTGTCTTAGGTACAAATTCTTACATTCTGAAGGATTTATAGGAGCGATTGTTTTCCTACGACACTAACAGTTCTCACTTAAATCATTACATGGAACCAATTTGAAAAGATCTAACGCTATCCAGATTTTATGTATTTTAGTAGTTTAGCTCTGTTTCAGTTTCATTTTTTTTTCATTTTTCTACTTACAGTAGTTGATTTATGTTTTATGTTTAAACATTTCCTATTGCTTTTACTTTTCTATCACTATATTTCTGCTTTTTAATTTTCTGCAATTTTATTTTGTTTGATTTTCCATTTTTTCATCTTTTTAGTCGAGAATAAGATGTTGGATCAATTATGCCACAGTGACGCTCCTGCAAAATATTGTTAGTCAATAACAATTAGGCTTACACGACTATTACGATGTTCCCCTGAAGACACACTTGAATTTTTTATCTACCTTCACTTATGTCTTATAAAGAGATTGGTTATCTCCCGCTTCTTCTTTCCATTTCTTCATCCATTTGAGAAATAAAAGAGCAGATCCATTAATTTTTCTCCTTGAAATAAGAGCCGATTTTGGTTGAATAATTATGCATATAGGGATAAACCCCCTCATACTTAACATTTTTCATATGTTATTCCCAAATTCCAGGTCATTTTTCCATTAAATCTACTCACTTCCCCCTGTTGCATAATTATTATGGTTTCATCTTCTAAAATTATTGTTCTTGGTCTACAAGACCATGATTTATGAGTTCTAAATCTGTTGAAAACAAATTTCCCTATGGATTTGCCAGTTTTTTGACGATTAAAAATCATCATGAAGTTTTTTGCCTGCAAAGTGTTTCTAAAGCCTATTATTATAAAGCTAAATAATACCAGTAGGTGGGACCCCCTAGTAGATTGGAGATCGGGTCTGGTTCTTATTTAAATGTTATGCTATTGTGCGACACTTCTTACATGGTTGATGACATCTTCTTTTTATTGGATGATGGATTAGGTGTATTATACGTTTTCTTTGTTGCTCCAGACTCAAGTTTTATTTTACAACAACCTATGTTATTCACGATTACCATTACTGTCTATTCTTGGATATATTACTTGTGACACCTACAGTAGACATATGTTAGTAACAACAAATAAAGGAAAAATTAAAAGGAGACTAAGCAAAGAGAACAAAAATGAGAGTGAAAGGAACTATTCTATACTAACATACTACACTATATGCATTAAAGGGATCATGGTAAATCCTAGCTAACATATGATAGCCATGTGATTTATTGAAGTTATATAGAAACATATTTGGCATGCATAGTTGAAATGGTAATATTTGATGTGGGTGGTGCTCTTGACAATTAAGGGTTGTTTGTCTTGATGCATGGTTCAGACTGGATGATTTGTTGAGTTAATGACTGGTGCATACTAAGAAGTTAAATGAAATTGAGGGTGGAGGTGGTGTGCATTTACTGCACGTCACCCTTACTCCCTCCATTGGTCACCACCCTAGTCAGACTATTGTTCAACCTTGTTGTTGTGGTTATGCTCTGATTTCTTAGCAGAGAGAAACTGCTTGGCCAAATCTTGTTTTAAGGTGTTTTTTATAGGTATGTATTTTTTTGGCCATTCATGAGTCTGCTCTGGTTATGAAATAGATATTGGCTCAAGTGTATTGGTTTGTGATTTGTTTAAGTATTACAACTATGTAAGATTATGATTTTGAAATGGAGTGTTGATGGTTTTCTCTGCAATAATGCTGAAGTCATAGTGTTATTGGTCATCCTGGGTATTAGAAGCCATAAGGGCTCTCTGTTATCCTTGATGGTTTTGTTGGAGGGTTTTTTTTGGCTGGTTGTCTTCATGCATTCGTATCGTTATATCTAGTCTTTGGCTTTTATGGGTTTTAATGGTTGGAACCATCTTGGTCACTGTGTTTTGTTCACTTGGGAATTGGGTTGTTTTCACCACTAAAGGTCACACAATGGGTTATTTTGTTCTTTCTCAGCCCTATCTTCACCTTAGCATTGTGGTTGTTTGACTAGAGAGATACGAGGGTTATACCCTGCGTATGTCAAGTATCATTACCAGGCCGAATGAGAGCCTCACTCATCTATTATAGCCTCTTATGTCACAAGTTTTCATCACCCTATCCACGGAATAAGTTGTGGTGTTCTCTATGTATACATTGTTGGTCTTAGAGGTTTTCACCATAGAGAAGAGTCAGCTCTACTTCATGTGTTGGCTGCAGAGCGAACCCTTAACCCCTCTAGTCTGAGGGTTGATAGAGAAGACCGTTGGGCTTATCGGATTTACTATTGGTTATTGTTGATTGGTATGTATTGACAACATTTTTTAGTACAGGCTCACCCAATTAGTTATGTGACAATCATGTTGGTATCTAGTCATTGCTTGTGTTATTAAAATGGATATGCCTTACACAATTAATTGAATAGATCAAATGCACAGTAACCCTCCTAGTGTTTTGATAACCTAGTATTTTTTTTATCTGAGTGAGTCACAACGTCGCTTCATGTCGACGCGTGGGTATGTGTGGCTTCCACAACATGTCAGGTCGGGTTGTTACGAAAGTTCAAGTATAGTCTCAACATTGAATTGGTTATTGAATATTTGGGTTGATACATAGTCACTGTCTTTTACATTGGAAATTATTAGGATGTTAAACTCGAAATTAGTTACAAATGTTTATTGATGTGTGCACGTAATGCATTTGTATGTGTGGTGTTCTTACACCACAAATAATTGGTCATTGTAACTATGATTTTTCTTTTTTGGGGCCAGATAGTTATTGTAGTCGGGATGACTGTAGAAAATCCATTCATTGTATGCATTATGGCTATTTGATTGCATCATTAGGGATGAGCCTGAGTTTTACACAACATGGTTGATTGCGGTTTGATTAATTTGAAGCAATACTATATTAAGTTGATAGCTTGACATGATGAGTTGAGTTAATACTGTGACTATGTGTTTAGAAGTGTAAAATGGAAATGTTGCATCATGGTGTTTTGGGTGTCTTCCCACTGTGTATGATATGAATATTTTGGGTTGCATAGTCAGAGATAGTCATAGAGTTTTAAACTTGGCCTTATTGCAATTCAATTATTTGTATTATGGAGTCAGATATGATTGCTACCTCATTGTGTTGGATGAATAATCCATCATTTTAAAATGTTTAGGGTCAAGGAAAAATTTGGACCTTTAGGTCACATGAATGAAATTGCCTTTTTGTGTGAGTAGAATGGTGATTGGTTACTTGGGTGTTTAAATGACAAGCAAGGATATTTTCAAAATGAATATGGATCATTGTGTTGACTGTCCATTGGGTATGTTAAATGAATTTCATGCCCAGTGACAAGCACGAGTGCTGTAACGATATGACCATGGTGCAGTTTGATTATTAAATAAATGTAGAGACAGAATCAAGCATGATTTTTATGCCCACATTTGATGAGCAAATGAAAGTAATTGACTGCATTTTTTGGGGGGAATTTCTTATGGATAAAAGGGAGAAAATAGAGCTCTCCTATAGATTGTTGTGGAATGAATACTATTTTGATTGAGTGGCACTGTGTAAATATTTGGTTATGAACAGTGAACTAGTTAATATACAATAGTTGTTATTGGATCACAATGGTCATTTGGTTGGTGTATTTCCTTTTTCAGAATGGTTATATGGATTACTTAATTAATTTTACGAACAGTACTCACTCTCATTCCCCATCATTTTTTTTCTTTTTGCTAATGACAACCCCATCAACTTCCCATATTCATTTTTCACTCCTTGTTCTAAAATTGATTACAGTCAAGAAATTTTTTGTTGGAGTAGTTGGCAGTAGCAGTGTCTTGGTTGAATTACAGTGGTGTTTCATTTGGTTACAGTTGATTGTTGTTGTATTTGAGGAGTAACTGTATCCCCCCCGCCCCCATCATATCATGTTTCTCTCAATACAAACCCCTCACTTATCCCAAGACCTTTTATTCACTCCCCTGCTCATTAATAAACAGTTAAACAATTTGTATGGATTGGATTGCATGAGTCTGATATATTGTTGAGCCAAATCTATTTCATATTTTTAAGGAGTTATCATGTATGGTTATTTAAAAGATTATTTTCTAATTAATCACACATACATGAATGAGCTATTCAAATAAAAGGGTGAAAACCGAGGCCTACTACGCCTCTGTCAAAGAGAAGGCCGGTACTGCCCCTCCCACATCTTCGTATGATTTTGGTAAATCCATGTCCTCCCACTTGCATTGGAAGGACGATTTCTCTCATATGATCAACAAGATGAGGCTTAAAGATTCCACACAGTCTAAAGTAGGTTCAGAAGGACTAAAGGGTGATAGCCTCAATGAGGGAAATATTGTCTCACAAACCGGGAAATATGGGTTTTAAGTTTTCCTTTATTTTTGTTGACAGTTGATTTCAGATTTTCATATAGCATGGTTTTTGGATATGCTAGTAATATAATTTGGAAAAAATTGCAAACATTATTGAGATTAATTTCCAAATGTTAATATGATGATGGGAGCCATAAGGAGGTGTGTTTCGCTTAACTAAATAGTTATTTTATGATTGTTATGAGCTAAGGGAGTCACATGGGGTCCCACCTACTAGTTATTACTTATTTTAACCCTTATTATGATTATTACTTTTCCCCCTTAACTAATTTTTTTTTTGAGTCTTTAGTTAAATTAACTAATGAGGTGGTTCAACTACCTCAACCAATTCTGATTTTCTTAAAGGCAAAAGGAAAGGAGGAACAAGAGGAGGATAGAAGCAAAAGCATACTAAGGTTTGGTCTTTAAGTTTATGTTGAGATAGTTCAGTTTTCATTCATTCATTTATTTATCACAAGACTAATTTTGTTTTATGATAGAAGGGTCTTATTGTAGATAGCAATATTCATGGCTGAATCACATTATTCAGACACTTGTTTTTCAGAGGTGTTGATCTATCTTTGATAGTATGTGTAGCTTGTCTATTTGTGAATTAGTTTTCATGATTGACAAAGGATATTGTGCAGAGTCAAGTGGGTATCAATCTGTGGCAAGTTGATCCATCTTTTAGAGTTCAATTTTGGTTTTCTATCAAAGGTCCTTTTGTATGTTCCATCGGGGATGTTTAAGTTTGACTTTGGTCCAAAATTTCTATATGATATTTTGTAAAGAAAATGACTCTTTGGTGAATTTGAATGAAATAAAGGATTTATTTATGTCTCATCTGTATTGATTATCATCTTGGTGACTTTACTTCTATCTTTACATTTATTTCAACAACTGATGTGTTCAGAAAATTACATAAAAACTACATTTCCAGCAAGCTTTTATTAATAAAAGACAAGCCTAAGAACTCGTAATTAATACTTGTGAGTTAGGAAATTATTTTTTTTGGCTATAGACATAGGGTGATATTCCCGTCTACTTTGCTTTAGCCAAGTAGAGTCTGAAAATGCTTGAGTAAGATTATTTCATATATTTTCCTCATCAAGTCGAAGACCTCTAAATTTGATAGGCCATCAATGCCTATGATTTGTTCACACCTCAATTCAGATCCAGTTCAGTCATCTGAACCATCATCTATTATTTTTTATGCCCTTGAGGGAACTGCAGATATCTACTTATTCAGCAGTTTCAATTACTGTTACCGCTATATGGTTCCATGAGACGAGCATGGGGCATGCCTGCCTTGTTTGTACAAAATTTTATTTTTCTAGAGAACACCTGATACATATATTTTTTCCCCTCTCCCTCCAACGGATTTCTCTCATTGTCCCTCACTACAAATTTCTCTCACACTTCTATATAATGACATCATCACCAAAATAAACAATGATGTATTTCAGCTATACGTATGCTCCTAACCTCTCACATAAGGGGGCAACTGTTATTACCAAAACATTGCTCACCACAAACATAGCAAATGGATGAACAAACAATCAACACAATCATAAAATACTACCAATAATTATGGAAGGATTACACTCAGTTTTGAAAGAAAAGCATAAAAATATACAAAAGTGGTTTTGAATTTTTGCGCATATTCAACACTCTCAGTGCATGCACATCCATGCAAGCTAACATGGTGTTGGCACAGGGGAAAACCCAGGGTTCAGCTCCAAGAATGCACCAACAATCCCTAACTACTGGCCCTTTCGGCAACACCTGCGAAGCAGATGCAGTCTCACCTGAAGCAGTTTTGAGGGGGTTGCAGGACAGAGATGTCTACAAACAAAGGGAAGATCAAGTGGATTTAACACAAGAAAACACAACATTCATATATCACTTATCATCTTAGGTCTATTCTACACATCTACTTATCATATCTAAAATAGTAATGCAATTACAATATATCAATGACAGAGATAAAATACCAATCACACACAACACTAGATGTGCATGGTTCACCCTCCCTCTAGGGCTACGTCCATAGAATTGTGCTATAATATATCAAGGTAAAGCATACAGTTCTTGTCTGCACTCTTATCTAGAAGATCTTATTTCTTCTCCTCTCTTTCTCTCCCCTCCCTGCACACCCAGCTGCAGGGTTGATCTTCGCACCCAGCTGAAGATCTTACAATACCAGAAGGCTCTCGTACTCAACACTTCTTTCTCACTCACTACTACTTGCTTGATCACACAATGATAAAGACAAAAACAATAATCATAACACCAACCCATCCCAGGTCCTTTATACCTCTATTTATACATTACAATAGCTCACCAACATCCTTAGGCCGAAACCTAGGTGTCCAAAACCCTAGATACCAAAACCTAGGTGTCTAAAACCCTAGGTCAACTCGACCCATATTTTCAGGGCTTCGCCAGCCTGTCTTTCCTTCCTTCTCGCGTGGTGCTCCAAAGCATCCAACGATGGATTTTCCCTCTTGCTTAGTTGTCCACAATCCTTCTTTATTTATTATTTTTCATTCCTGATCTCCTCGTCCAACGGATTAATTCACTTCGTCTTTTCTGCTCTTTTGCTCACTTTGACCCAATAACAATCATTGTGTCTTCTGCGAAGTGCGCATTCTCCCTTTTCTTCCTTGATCTTCACTTGCTTCCATATCCAAGGGCCAACAGGCCCCCAACACTCACATGTGACTCATCCTGAGGCACTTCAGATATGAGCTTCCTATTTTACTTCGACTCCAGATTGCGAAGTGCAACCTCTACACTCGATGCCTCCTCTTTTTCCCTTGTGTAGATTGTCTTTTCTATGTCTGGTCCCCAGTTTCAACTACAGCTAGTACCTATAACCTTTTCTTCATGCTTTTACTGAGAGCTGCGAGGCAGTCGGTTGTCATAGTACAACTTCAGTCGACTCCCATTCACCAAACCTTCCTTCCATTCTCCATTCAATGTTTTCAATTGCACAGCTCCTCCCTATGTAACATAAGAGATCTAATATGGCCCTAGCCAATGTGTTCAGAACTTCCCAGGGTGTTTTATAAACTTACTATCATATATCAGGACTAGATCACCTTGTTTAAATTCCTTATTCCTGATGTGCCTATCATGGTAGGCCTTATCTCTTTCCTTTTGCACTTGTTGATGGAATCCTGCAACAAATTTGTCTTCCTCTAATTCAACCAACTGTGCAAGCCTCTCTTGAACAATGCTAGGGTCATCCATATCTATAAAGGAAACAATTCTTAGGCTTGGTACCAGATATTCCATTGCAACAATAGCTTCAAGACCATATACCAACTTGAAGGGGGTATGCATTTTCAATTTCTTGCAAGAGGTTTTGTAGGCCCATAATACTATTGGTACTCTTAAATCCCAATCATCTTTGTTCACACTACAAATCTTGGTTAGTGTTGTTTCCAAAATCTTGTTGAATGCTTCAACTATTCCATTTGCTTGTGGATGATAAGGTGTGCTCTTCTGATGGTGGACTGCAAATTCTTCAGTCAAGGCTTCAATTGTCTTATTGATGAAATGTGTTCCTTGATCACAAATAAGGATCTTTGGGCATCCAAACCTAGTTATGATGTCATCAAATATGAAGCACGCAGCTGTAGCTGCACTACAGTCCTTGACTGCTCTTGTGTTAAGCCCTAATATTGGCTCATTACCCCTTAATTGAGGCATATTACATTAGTAATGTTATTTTATTTATGTCAGCTTTATTCCATTAGTTGTAATTATACCTCCTAGTCTCCTATATATACCAAGGAGACATTTTCATTTGGAATCATCTTGTACTTGAACATTTATGTGGGGTAAAAGGAGGTTGTCCCCTCCAAGAGACTTATTATCTAAAATTCTCTCTTTTTCAAGGTTTTGAGTACTTATTCTGAGGTTTTTCTATGCTATATTGATATTTGGTTCTTAACATATGGTATCAGAGCTCAAGGTCTTGGGGTTTCGCTGCTACATCTGAGACACCATGGAATTTCGCTATAACTTTTTTTCTACAAAGATTCAAAAGGAAAGGCTTGGAGGATATTTATTATATGGATCAAGGTATGTTGGGTTAAAAATTCACTTCCTTGGGCCTTATAATTTCGGAGATACAACCTTTTTAAGATAGGATTCTGGAATCATCCTGAATTGAGTCATTGCGGAATTTTCTCTATAAAACTTTTTCTGTAACATTTCAGACCCTAAAATCCAGAGGATATTCTTCAAAATTAGTAATGCATATATGGTAGAAATTTCATCTTTTGGGTCATCGTAAATTTGTAGATACATTCTGTGGAAGATAGGGTATCTAACTAGTCTCAAGAAGGTGTTCCAGGTAAAACAATCATAAATTCTTCCTAGAATATCCAAATTGAGTGAGACTAGTTGCATTGGATATTGGACAAACCATAGTATTTCTGGTACAAGTTTCAGAATTTTATATCAATTATTTTGTGTGGGGAATTATATACAAGTGAGATCTCCTGGAAAGGGAAAAAATCAGCAAGTTGTGGGGAAGTTACCATAAATTCCACTTGGCACATCCAATTTTTATCAGACCTATTGCATTGAAGAGAATAAATATCAGAGACCTATAAAAAATAAAATTTAATACTCAGAAGGGTCGAAATATTGGATATACAATAAAAGGAAGATTGTCTAGCAGAACCACCTCAAAATCAAGGCTTAAAGTGATACTTGGCCAACATGCCACCAAAAAAGGGAACTTCTACACCAAATAAGCCTCCAGAAAATCCTACTTGGACTCTTGATGAAGGTGAAGAAATGCGTAGGGACATAAATGATTTACAAAATAAGACAGTAACAAAAGATGAACTACAAGAGATGATCGATTCAATAGAAGTTAAGTTTGAGGCAATAAATACTAAGATGGACGCTTTAAAAGGGAGATCATGGAAGGATTGAAAAAATTCCTAATAGAGAGGACACCTGAAAGTGAAAATGTATCCCATGAAATTCATGATGAGGACACAAGAAAGGTGAATCAAGAATGGAGAAACTCCAACTTTGAGTTGAAGACCGACCACGTTCCTAAGATTGATATGAGGAAGTTTGATGGCAAGGACCCAATCACATGGATACTTCAGATGGAGTGATTCTTTGATCTACATAATGTGACACATACAAAAAAGGTATGAATTTCTTATTTATATTTAGAACCCAATCAATTTGTACGATATCGACATCTTTGTTCTCGCAAATCACTTGTCACTTGGAGAATTTTCACGGAAGAAATGATAGCACACTATGAGGATACAAGGAGCAATACCTTCTTTACCCAATTGATAAATCTCAAGCAAAAGGGTTCAGTTACCGAGCACATTGAGAACTTCTAAAGATTGAATATAAATGTAACAGATATTCTAGATGAGAACTTGATTGATGTATTCATAGGAACTTTAAAGGATAACATTCAACACGAGGTTCGCCTTTGGGAACCCAAATCATTGGAGAATGCATTTAAGGTGGCAAAGAAATGTTGAAAGTAAAAATATGGTTATGGCTACTAGAAGGACCAATCCTAACATCTATAGAGAGAATAATGCTCCTTCTTCTAAAACACTTCAACCTACAAGGTTGACACCTCAACAATTGGAGGAAAGAAAAGAAAAATGTTTATTCTTTAATTTTGACAGCAAGTACAGTAAGGGACATAAGTGTGGTGAGAAGAAATTATTCTACATAGATTTTGAAGAGGAAGAAGAACAAGAACAAGAACAATCTCAAGATGAAAAAGTAGAAGCAATTTCATCTAAAGAGTTGACTCCCACGATATCATGTAATGCATTGGTTGGAATTAGCACTCCTCAAACCCTCAAGATTGAAGGATACATAAAAAAGAAAAAGGTAATAGTCCTAATTGATTCTGGCAGTACTCATAATTTCATTCACTATAAATTAGCCAAAGCTCTCAATTGCTTTGTATATCCAGCGTCATAGTTTCAAGTAATGATTGCAGATGGAGGAACTATCAATTGCTCAGGAAAATGCAATAAGATCAATCTTACTATGGGGGAATGTGTAATGAATAGTCCAATGATTTCTATACCCATGGGTGGTGTTGATTTTGTACTAGGAATCCAATGGTTACAATAATTAGGAACAATGGATTTTAATTTTCAAGAACTTTTCATGAAATTTTCATTGGAAGGAAAAGAAATTGAGTTAAGAGGTATCACAGGGAAACCCGGTAAGGTGATAATCTCTAATGGCATGAAAAAATTATTGAAAAAGGGGCATCAAGGCATTATTGCACAACTATGCTCACTAGATGTTCAAATATCTAATCCATCTATTCCTCAAGATCTCCAATGGATCATTGATAAGCATTCCAAAGTATTTGAAGATATTCCCAAAGGTCATCCACCCATTCGAAATCATGATCTTGAAATTCACCTAATTCCTAGGAGTGTTCCTCCTAACATCATACCATACAGATACCCTTATGCTCATAATAGTGAAATTGAGTGCATGGTTGAAGAAATGTTAGAGGTTGGCATTATTAGACCTAGCCAAAGTTCTTACTCTGCACCAGTGGTAATGGTATTCAAGAAAGATAGCTCATGGCGTATGTGTCCATATTATAGAGAGCTCAACAAGATCACTATTAAAGATAAGTTTTCCATTCCCGTCATTGATGAATTGTTAGATGAACTACATGGAGCAATCTATTTCAAAAAATTGGATCTTCGTTCAGGGTATCATCAGATTATAATGAAGGAAGAAGATATCCCAAAAACAATATTTCGAACTCATGAAGGCCATTATGAATTTTTGGTCATGCCTTTTGGCCTTACAAATGCACCTTCCACATTCCAAGGGTTGATGAATTCCATTTTCAAGCCCTTCCTTCGAAAATTTGTGTTATTATTTTTTGATTATATACTAATCTATTGCAAGTCTTGGGAGGATCATGTGCGACATGTTGACAAGGTGCTACAACTACTAAAGGCGAAACAACTATATGCCAAACCATCCAAATGTTTCTTTGGAGTGAAGGAGGTAGAGTATTTGGGTCATATTGTATCTCATGAAGGTGTCAAGTTAGACCCTAACAAGATTAAGGCCATGATGGACTGGCCGATTCCCAAAACATTGAAGAATCTTAGAGGATTTTTGGGTTTGACGGGTTACTACCACAAGTTTGTTCAACACTATGGAATAATAAAAACACCTTTAATGACACTAACTAAGAAGGATGCATTTTCATGGACTCCAGAGGCAACTAAACATTTTGAACAACTTAAAGAGGTGATGTGCAAAGCTCTTGTCTTGACCACTCCAGACTTCACAAAAACCTTTATTGTGGAATGTGATGCCTCGGGAAATGGAATTGGTGTTTTCCTAATGCAAGAAGGAAGGCCCCTAGATTTTGAAAGTCTACCACTCAAGGGAAAGGACTTACACAAGCCCATTTATGAGAAGGAAATGATGGAAATACTACATGCATTGAAGAAATGGCGTCCTTACCGAATAGGTAGGCACTTCAAGGTCAAAACAGATCGTGATAGTCTTAAATACTTCTTGGAACAAAGACTATCTTCAGAAGAACAACAAAAATGGGTAACCAAGATATTGGGTTATGATTTTGAAATAGTCTATAAAAAGGGGAAGCAAAATGTTGTGGCAGATGCACTCTCAAGAAAGGATGAATATGTTGAGGCCCTTCTCTGTGTTATCTCGATCATCCAACCCGATTGGCTAATAGAAGCAAGGGATGAATGGAAGAATGACGAAAAAGTGTGGACTCTCATTCAAAGGTTGCAGCAGGATTCCAGTGCATCAGATACATTTACATGGAAAAATGATTCACTATGGTACAAAGATCTCTTATATCTATGTAAGAACTCCCAAATCAAACAAAAGGTACTATTGGAATTGCACATCTCTCCAGTAAGAGGGCACTCAGGATTTTTGAAAACCTACCATAGAGTCAAGAAGGATTTTTTTTGGGATGGCATTAAAACTGATGTTCAAAGGTTTGTGGAAAAATGTTTGGTTTTCCAACAAAATAAGGTGGAAACAATTAAGACCCCGGGTCTTTTACAACCATTAGCCATCCCAAGTCAGCGTTGGGAGGAGGTTTCCATGGATTTCATCACAGGGTTACCAAACTCTGAATGAAAGAGTGTCATCATGGTGATTGTTGATAGACTGACCAAGTACGCACACTTTTGTGCTCTCTCTCATCCCTTCAAATCTAGTACAGTTTCCACTACATTCATGGAGACAGTTCAAAAGCTACATGGCAGCCCAAAGATTATTGTAAGTGGCATAGATCCCATCTTCATTGGACATTTTTGGACATAATTATTTTCTTATTTGGGTACTCAATTGGCTCATATCTCATCCTATCATCCTCAATATGATGGACAAACTGAGATAGTGAACAAATGTCTGGAAGGATACCTTCGTTGCTTTGTCTCTAACAAACAAACACAATGGTTCAAATGGTTACCCTTGGCAGAATGGTGGTATAACACTTCCTTTCATACTGCAACAAAAATGACACCATTTATGGCACTCTATGGATACCACCCTCCTTCCATCACTTATTCTCTAAAATAAAAATGTAAGGTTCAAGCAATGGAAGATCACATCGAGCATCAACAACAAGTTCTCCAAATCTTAAAGGACAACTTGACCATGGCACAAAATCGCATGAAACAACGAGCAGATCAACATCGTAGTGAAAGAAGTTTTGAAGTAGGGGATTGGGTGTTTTTAAGACTACAACCATACAAACAGATTCCCCTCAAGCAAGCCAAGAAGGATAATAAATTATCACCAAAGTACTATGGCCCTTATAGGTGTTGCAAAAGATTGGTACTATGACATACAAATTGGAGTTACCTGCATCTTCACGAGTACACCCAATTTTCCATGTTTCATGCTTAAAGAAGGTTATAGGCGACAAGATCCCAGTTCAAACTATATTTCCATAACTTGACAAGGAAAGAAAAATCATATTGGATCCTGAAGACATCACTGAAAAATAATTCGTCAGCTGAGGAATAGATCCATTTCAGAGTATCTCATTAAATGGAGGAAACTACCGGCTGAAGATTCCACTTGGGAAGATGAGTCTTTTATACAAAAGAATCCATAGTTACTCAAGCGTTTCGGAAAACACTTGTCTCAAGGGGAGGGGCATGTCAAGCCCTAATATTGGCTCATTACCCCTTAATTGGGGCATATTACATTAGTAATGTTATTTTATTTATGTCGGATTTATTCCATTAGTTGTAATTATACCTCCTAGTCTCCTATATATACCAGGGAGGCATTTTCATTTGGAATCATCTTGTACTTGAACATTTGTGTGGGGTAAAAGGAGGTTTACCCCTCGAAGATGCTTATTATCTGAAATTCTCTCTTTTTCAAGACGTTGAGTACTTATTTTGAGGTTTTTCTATGCTATATTGATATTTGGTTCTTAACATCTTGCTTCGGCCCATCTGGTCAAGTACTCTGTAGCTGTAATTATGTACCTTGATCCTGTACAATTTCTTGGTGGGTTTATAGGTCCAACAAAGTCAATGGCCCACTTTTCAAATGATTGTATGGTCATTTGTGGTGCCAATGTCATTTCATCTCTTCTGGACGGTTTCCCGACTCTTTGGCATACATCGCAGGATCTGGAATAGTCTTTAGCATCTCTGTGTAAGGTAGGCCACCAAAGGGAAGCTCTCATAACCTTCTGCGCAGTTGATTTTCCTGCATAATTCCCTCCTACGATGCCTTCATGAGTTTATGTGAGGATTAGTGGTCGGTGTTCCTCCATAACACATCTTCTTAATATCTCATCAGGTCCCATCTTGTATAGATGTCTGGCTATAAGTGAGAAGTCTGCAACATGCACAACTAGTTGTTTCTTCTGAGGAATTGTGTACTCACTAGGTGCCATTCCTGTTGATAGGAACTGGACTATCTCTACAAAGTGGTCATCAATATTTCTAATGGTCAGTAGTTGTGGATCTGGTAGTGCATCCTCCAAACTGGTCGGCTCTTCTCCATGTTCCAACCTCGACAAGTGGTCAAGACCTTTGTTCATTCTCCCTAGCTTTACTATGATCTCAAAATCATATTCTTGAAACAGCAGAAGCCATCTGCATATCCTTCCCCCCAACACTATCTTGTTGACTAGCTATTTCAGCGCAGAGTGATCAGTAAACATTTTAAAGTGTCCTCCTAACAAGTAGTGGCGGAATTTATGCAATGCATATACCATGGCTAACCCTTCTCGCTCAGTGGTGGTGTAATTAATCTCAACATTTGATAGCTTCCTGCTAGCAAAGGCTAACGGGTGGTCAATATCTCCTATTCTCGGTTGTGTTAACACAACTCCTAAAGCAATGGAATACACATTGACATGCACCTGAAACTCCTTTTTCCAATCTAGGAAAACCAGAATGGGTGCAATAACCATTTTATGTTTTAGTGTGTCGAAGCTCTACTAGCATTATTCTGTCCAGCTAAACTGACAATCCTTCTTCAACATCTTCTCCATGGGTGTTGTAATCTGAGCATATCCCTTAATGAACTTCTTGTAGTAGCTTGTGTGTCCCAACATATTGCACAGCTATTTAACTAAAGTAGGAGGGGGTAGATCAACTATAA
Source organism: Picea mariana (assembly GCA_032191745.1). NCBI lineage: Eukaryota > Viridiplantae > Streptophyta > Pinopsida > Pinales > Pinaceae > Picea > Picea mariana. The sequence continues at coordinate 1,459,324 of JASDQU010099828.1, forward strand.
TGGCAATCTTGGATGGATCTACCAACAATCCTTGCTTACATACAATATGTCCTAACAGAACTCGAAATGGTGAGAAGAAAATGCATTTCTTCGGGTTCAAGGAAATTTGGCATTACCTGCATTTATCCAACATTAGCCTTAGACATTCAATATGATTCTTCAATAAACTAAAAACAGTCCAATCATCAAAATATGCTTCTAAAAATTTATGCAGAAATTCCTTGAATGCTTCAACCACCACCCTGGAAAAGATGGTTGGGGAATTCTTCAATCCGAATGGCATTATTGTGTATTTGTAGGATCCCCATTCTGTTGCAAATGTGGTCTTATGGAGATCTTCCTTGGCAATCAGAATCTGATGGTATCCTAAAAATCCATCGGTAAAAGAATATACTTCCTGGCCTCCCACGTTATCTAACACTTCGTCAATGAATGGTGTAGGGAAGGGATCATGCAAACAAGAATAATTCGTATTTATGAGATCTATGCATATCCTGATCTCTCATGTCTTCTTGTCTTGTACCACCATAGGGCTAATCCACTCTGACTCTTCGACAGGTTCTATGATTCCTTCTTCCAACATTTTGTCAAGCTCAATCTTCACTTTTTTCTTATATTTAGGGTTAAATCTATAAGGTCTCTGTTTGACTGGTCTTGCATCTAGATTTAAAGGAATCCTCATCTCTCCCATAGGTATTTTAATGCCCTTCATATCAGTGAACTTGGTTGGAAACAAGTCTTGATATTTATGCAATAACTCTGTAATTTTGTCAATGGTGGCAGCATCCTAGTAATCTCCAAAATTTGCGAACTTTGGTGTATGCTCTATTCCAATATTGACTTTCTTAATATTGATTGGTTGTCCAATGAATGACAGCTCAACTCCTAGTCCCTCCACATCTCTTTGACGTTCTATTTCTATGATTTTCACCTTCCTAGGATCATCGTCTTCATCAGCATTGATGTTGTAACAGCCTTGCAATTTCTGGAGAGGCGCAATCCATTTGTCCTCTTCTTGTTCCAAAGGAAGGCTAGAGGCTTCCTCAAATACTTTCTTTCTCACAATCTATAATGCTTGATCTATTGAGGGATATTGACTTTCAAATGAGAAGGTAGTTACAAAATTCTAAGTCATACCCTTCCAATCTGTAGTGATGAGGCACAACTCTGTTTGGAGGTACCAATTGATAGGCATCATTTCCATCATGTTAATGAATGTGTGCACCCATTTTTCTTGAGGAATGTTGCTCCAGGCTTCCTCACAACTTTTCACATGGTCCTTTGGGTAGCTTCGACCTGTGTACCGAACTTCATAGCCTTCTACTTGTGTTGAGAACTGCCCTGTCATCAAGGTATGACATTGTACCCAATCTGTAATGTTACTTTTGTGTGCCCCCCACCATATTTCTAGTGTGTCTTTCAAGGCCTTATCCATTTCCAATAATCTTTGTTGTATTGGTACACTTTGTTCAAAGTCCAACAAGAAGGTTTCTAAAGGATTCAAACCATCAAAGGTGGGTAAGTTTCTTACTGTCGTGCCAATCCAATGAACTTCTCTGATTAATCTAGCACATCTCCTTGTAGATACTTCATACATCTTATTCTGCCAGTTCTCTAGTGCTTCTTCTGAGTCTGATGAACATGCACTATCACTTCGCCAGCTTAAGTTCTCATCGGCTGTAGGATTAATGTAATCCTACTGTCGGGATGTTAGCTTGTAGATTTTTTCCAGTTCATATGCACAATCTTCTTCTTTGATGGGCTCTGTGTATTACTGACCTTCATTTGGATCTAAGGGTGCAATGACCCTAAGGCCATCTCTTTCAAAATTCATACATCTTTCCCTTAAATCAACCACAGTGGAATTATTGAAGGCCCAATCAATTCCTAACAGTGTCGGGTAAGGGAAGTTGTCATCAACAATTTCAATTACCTCAAAGTCGATGTCCACAGGGACATGCTCCAATCGTACAAATGGGCTGACAGCTTGTTGATTAGCCATCCTAAGCCTGATAGGGGAATAGATCAACTTTGGTTTTCCCATCAGTGCCTAGGTTTTCTTCGTCATGACATTGACCTCCAACCCTAAGTCGAGGACTGCATAATCTATCTCATACTCTCCTATTTGAGCATTCAAATGTAATTCCTTATTTGTCCTTCTCTTCTTACCGATTTGGTGTACTTCCCTACTCAGTAAAAGGTCTATCTTTCCTACCTCATATTGTCTGATTAAATTTTGTAACTCTTGTACAACGCATTCATCCTGAATAAACTTAATACAAGTATATAAAAATTCCATGAGCTTGCTTACCTCTTTTTCTTCTTTTGGCGAAGCAGACTGATCAAATTCCAGAGGCATTCCATATTTTCTCACTTCTGGTATTGTCTTTGATGAAGAGCTTTGGTATCCTCTAAATTCTTTTATGGCTTCCTCAAATATTTGTCTTTCTTTCTTTGCATCAAACATTTGTGTCTTCTGTGTAGCTTTCCTGATTCCTAAATCTTTTGTAGTCTTCCCTTGGGTCATTCTGCCATATCCTATAACATCGCCTCCTCTTGTTATAATAGTGACTCTAGGGTCTTCTCCATGAGGCTCAGCATATATTAGTTTCACTTGTGGGTTATGTTGAGGTCCTCGTCTTTCCTGAAGCTTATCTAGCAGCACAGGGCAATCTTCTATAACATGGTCAAACGAGTTGCAGTAGCTGCAAGTAGTACAAGGGTTCTGAAAATCCCTTGCAAGGTATCCTGGTTATGCACAGTTATAATAGATGATTTTTCCTCATCCTAAACCCATTCCTCCTCCTCATCCTCTTCCTCTGAATCCACCACAAGGATTGAAGTTTCCTCTCCCAGGAGAGTTATATTGCATAGTGTTTCCTTCTTGTTGTACTTCACCTTGAATCTTATATATGTCTCTCAAATTTTCATGCATGAGATTGTAAGCCCTACAATCCCTATCATCTTGTCCTACGGACTTACATAATGTACAGTAAAAATTTGTAGGTGTCTGAACATACTTTTTCATGTAGTAGCACTCACCAGGACGGTGTCTGTTTCTGCATACCTCGCACCAAGGTAAGGTGACTTGCTTCAAAGGGATCGGATCTCTAGAAGCCAAATATTCATTGAATAGGGGACAATGTTCCTTGTCATGGCCTTCTGATCTGCATCTGACACACTAGATGTCTTCTCTTTTATCTGTTCCTTGTCTTTCTTCATATCTTCGAACTGCAGAGAAAAACTAGTCAGTTGACTCAAGATCTGACTCATACCTAAACTGGATTCTCCCATAAGGGTTGATTCTAACTTCATGGTGATCTTCAGCACCTCAGACTATGAAGAAATATTCTATTGCATCAGAGGAACTCTGATGTGTGGTAAGAGGGTAGCAATGAACCATTCTTTGTTTTTTTCATCTGGGATCTGAAAAGTCAATCAACCTGTTAAGGTTTTGAATCTCTGATCAAATTCCCAAACGGGTTTTGCTACCTTTTGCTTGATCTCTTTCATATCTATAATACATTGTGACTCTGACTTAGGTTTCTTGAACTCTGCAATCAGTGCATTCTTAATCTTATTCAGTGGCTTAGGTTGTGTAAGTCCTTGGACAAGCTTCATGTACCAGCTTAGTGCACGGTCCCTTAGAGTGGTACTAAAATGGGTTCTTTTGACAATTTCGTCAGTGAAATTTTTAATATTCCATACGGCTTCACATAGGAAACAGTGTTGGTCAGGATCTTCAGATCCATCTCCCCTAAAGATAGGAAGCCTTATCTCATCTACCATAGATATTGCTAGGGTTCTTGACTGACTATGTGGTGGACTACTATTGATAGTGTTCTGGACTCTCTAGTGACTGGGATTACTCTGGCTTCTTAATACTACTGAATCAACAGGAGGGATAACAATACTTACTTCGATGATTTGCACAATTTTTGAGGTTTCATGTTCTCCCCGACGAAGCTCTTTAGCTTTCACTTCCTCTACCCTAGAGAGTTCAGAATGTTCTTTGTCCATCAGTTCTGCCTCTTCTCCATTATAGAAACCCTCCTCCCCGTAGTTCTTCTTAAATAGGTTTGCAAGGTGAACTTCTCTGAACACTCTCACATTGCACGTATGTCCAGCTTCTGTGTCATTGTCGCTTTCCGAATTCTTAAACATTAGCCTTTCTAGATCCGACCAATCTACTGTATCTTCAAGATGTTCTTCTCATGCAATAGCATCTTAAGTCTCAAGTTCAGGAATTGTTAAAGTTTTCCTCTAGGTCCCTTGAAGAAGTATCTCTCAGTTTGGTTGTATGATTCTACTATGTCAACAACAAACTCTGTGATGTACCGTCCAATGGTGTTATCAACCCAGTGATCTACTGCTCTTGATATTGCGTTATCAACTCTTTTGACCTTATTGATCAAATCCGACATCCAAACCATAGGAGGTCTAGATCGGATCTCGAAATGGGTATCTGCTAATCTATCTAGCCACTCAAATAGCCCCCGATGGATTCCTCCAAAGAAAATTTCATGTATATTAGTAAAGATATATTTCTCCAACCAATCCTCTGAACTATGATTAGGGTTCTTGTTCTCGACTTCAGCGAAGTCCTTTTCTTGATCCTCTATCCACTTTTGAATCTCTGTCTTTGATGGAAACCACCTTGACATTCCCTTAGGATTATTCCTGTCCTGGCAACGAAACCATTTGTTGGCACAGGGGCAGGCCCAGGGTTCAACTCCAAGAGTGCACCAACAAGCCCTAACTACTATCCCTTTAGGAAACACATGTGAAGCATATGCAGTCTCACCCAAAGCAGCTATGAGGGGGTTGCAGGACAGAGATGTCTACAACCAAAGGGAATACCAAGTGGATTTAACACAAGAACAACACAACATTCATATATCACTTATCATCTTAGGTCTATTCTTCACATCTACTTATCAGATCTAAAACAGTAATGCAATCATAGTATATCAATGACAGAGATAAAATACCAATCACACACAACACTAGATGTATGGGGTTCACCCTCTCTCTAAAGCTACATCCACAGAATTGTGCTATAATATATCAAGGTAAAGCATACAGTTCTTGTCTGTGCTCTTAGCTAGAAAATCTTCTTTCTTCTCCTGTCTTTCTCTCCCCTCCATGTGCACCCAGCTGCAGGGTTGATCTTCGCACCCAGCTAAAGATCTTACAATAACATAAGGTTCTCATACTCAGCACTTCTTTCTCACTCACTACTACTTGCTTGATCACACAATGACAAAGACAACAACAATAATCATAACACCAACCCATCCCAGATCCTTTAGACCTCTATTTATACATTACAATAGCTCACCGACATCCTTAGGCCGAAACCTAGGTGTCTAAAACCCTAGATACAAAAATCAGAGGTGTCTAAAACCCTAGGTCAACTTGACTCATATTTTTAGGGCTTCTCCAACCTGTCTTTCCTTCCTTCTCGTGTGGTGCCCCAAAGCATCCAACGGTGGATTTTCCTGCTTGCTGAGTTGTCCACAATCCTTCTTTCTTGCTTATCTATCATTTCTGATCTCCTCATCCAACAGCTTACTTCACTCCGTATTTTCTTTTCTTTTTCTCACTTTGACCCAGTAATAGTCACTGTGTCTTCTGCGAAGTGTGCATTCTCCCTTTTCTTCCTTGATCTTCGCTTGTTTCCATATCCAAGAGCCAACACATGGCGTACAATGCACACATTTCAAAGACTACACGACTGGCAGATGTGGAAAGAACACATTGATGATTTTGGTCGGGCCTCAACCACTTTTGGGATGGAGTGGATCTCCCCCATACCCAAAATCCCCACAAAATTTCACCTTGGGAAAACTAAAATTTCCTTTCTCCTATAAATAAAGGGCCATTTTATGCAAACAAGGGGAAGCAATTTGAGTATTTTTATGTTGTTCAATTTGTCTTTGAGAAGCCATCTTTCTCCTATAACTCTTTGATAATTCATAGCAAGGCTTGTTCCTCTCTCCTCTTGATAATTTCAACCATCAATTCTTCACCATTGTATTTTCATTTTCAGCCATTGTTAGAAGAAATACAACTTTGTATTTGGGGACTCAAGATCCTTCCCAAGGAGGAAGAGGGGACTCATAAGTTCCCATATTTCTCCAAGGTGTTATCAATTCAAAGATCATTCTTATTTGGTATATATTCCTTGTGTCTCTTTCTTGCATCTATGTTATTTGTTACATGCTTAGTTTAGTTCTATTCCCTTCTTATTTACTTCTTTTTTTCTATTTAGTTGAGCCATTAATCAACTAGAAAATTGTTGTGTTGTCTTGATAGCCTAAATAGATAGTTAAGGGACCTCGTTTTTCTCATCCAAGTGACAAAAAGAACCCAACAGAAGGAAATTGGCTTGATGCATTATTTCTTGGGGTTAGAGGTATGGCAGGTATTGGGAGAGATCTTCCTTGGAGAAGGGAAGTATGAGGTAGAGATATTGAGGAGATTTGAGATGAAGGACTATAAACCGATGGCTACACCTATGATTACCAATCTAAAGAATATTGACACTTCATATTCTGAGTTGGTGATCCCGGGATATATAGGAAGTTGGTAGGGTTCATGATGTATTTTGTCAACATCAAACCAAATATTTGTTTTGATATGAACACCTTGAGTTAGTTCATGGTAGAGCCAAGGAAGGTGCATTGGATCATAGAAAACCATGTTCTCAAGTACTTGAGAGGTACAGTGGAGTATGGATTGAGATATCTTGGAGGAGATGGAGTAGAGGTGCAGGGATATACAGACTCATATTGGGAAGGTAGTGCAGTGGACAAAAAGAGCACCCCGAGGTATTTCTTCAGCTTGGTATCAATTGTAATTACTTGGTTCAGCAAGAATCAAACTTCTATAGAACTCAATTTAGAAAAGGTTGAGTATATGGTAGTGAGTAAGGCTAGATGTGAAGCCATTTGGCTTCACAAATTGCTTACAGGTTTATTTGGTCAGGAGTTGGAGCCTATGGTGATATACTGCAACAATCATACTTGTATCAAACTATCTAAGAATCCAGTATTCCATGATAGGTCCAAGTAGATTGATATCATATATCACTTCATTCAGGATAGGATCCAAAAGGGAAAAATGAACCTTCAATATATTTCCACAAATGGGCAGGTTGCAGATATTCTGACCAAGCCCTTGGAGAAAGGGAAGTTTTTATTCTTAAGAGATAGACTTGGAGTGGTGCAAAATACCTTCCTCACTAAGAGGGAGTGTTAATGTTAGTGGTAGAATCAAACATGTATTTTTTCCCAGTTCTATGCGTCTAGACGTGTGGAAATCATCCAAGGCCTTCTACTCTCGAATTTACTTTAGTTAAAGGAATTATTAAAGTAAATTTATTTTATTAATTAATTATGTAATTAGTTAATTGAGTTATTTATGAGACATGATAAAAGTACTTATCATGCAACATGTAATATAAATATCAAAGTGAGTGTGAGAAGTACTCTCAACCGTAGATCACTTTGGATATTATAAATAGATTGTAACTCACGATTATAAAAGTAAGGCTAGGGTGAAGGAGAAAGACACTTGACTTGATAGGTGTTGAGGGAGTCAACACATAGTATTGGATCACGAAGGATTGTGGTTCAATATCTTGGATAGGTAAAGAAGGACCTTCATCTAGAGATCATGTAGGTCAAGGAGAAGAGAGAACAGAGGCATATGCAGGTCAGTTTTAGCAGAAGAAAGCCACAGGAAAGAGTCAGATTGTATGGAGTTTTCCGTATAGAATTTCTGTAAATATCTATGGGTCATAGAGGAGACAGTCACATGCATCAACGAGTCTCAGTGAGGAAAGTCTCAGATATCCCCAAGTCATTTAAAATACAGTCATGGATTCCTAGAATAGAGTACCAGAATTGATTGTACAATAGGTCATCCCTTGCCAGGTTAGTCTGCAGTTGTATTTCTCTTAGTGGGCCATTATCCCTGTTACGGGAGACCTGATTTTAGCATAATAAAATCATTCTCAGCACTCATTTTCCCTCAGGGGTTTTTCCTAGAGTATTTACCCAAAACTTATGGTATTCATGTGTTCTTGATTTGGTTTCCTTGTTTATTCTTTCGTTGCATGATATTGAGTAGAATAGTTCAATATTGTATTTTTTTTTGTGATCTACTAATTTGATTGCAGTAAGAAAATCACTAGATAAAAAAGTACCTAGGTGTTGGAGTAAGAATTTATGCACACTAATCTACAACAAATCTTAGGAAGAGAATGTACAACATGTTGACATAGTATTACAACTATTGGAAGAGCAACACCTTTATGCAAAGCCTTTCAAGTGTGCCTTTGGGGTTCAAGAAGTGGAATATTTGGGTCATATTTTATCTCATGAAGGTTTAAAAGTGGACCCTAGCAAAATTAAATCTATGAGGGAATGATTGATTCCCAAAACTTTGAAGAAACTTGGAGGATTCTTAGGGTTAACAGGGTGTTATCACAATTTTGTCAAGAATTATGGTCAAATAGTGTTGGATTACTGAGAGGGGGGGTGAATCAGTAATAGAGCAATTTAATCCCTTTTAACCATATAATGCAAGTGTTATATCAATGTAGAATTATCATCCAATAATTGCAGAGTAAATAAACAATGAAAAAATGAGAAATTATACACATACACAGTACACCGGTGTTTTTACATGGAAATCCAAAGCGGGATAAAACCATGGAATTATTTTTCTTAAATGCCTTTAAGAATTACATTCATTAGAAGCACCAACCTCCTTTATTTCCAGCTGCAATTGGAAGGAGGCTCCAACCCCCTAGTTTCTCAGGCTACAACCTAAGGGAAGATCCAAATCCTCAATTCTCTAGCTACAACCAGAAGGAGGCTACAACCCCCTATGTTCTTCGGCTACAACTGAAAGATAGCTACAACCACCTGTCCTTTCCCCATCCAACCGCCCTAAAATAAAAGTAGAATGATGGAATCATTGTCACACTATCACTGTAAGATATATTTTTGTAAACATGTACCAATAAACCTATAATCAACCTGTACCATAAACAAGTGCATCAACCATGCACCAACCTATACCAAAAAACATGTAATCAACCTATACCATAAACAAGTGCATCAACCATGCACCAACCTGTACCAAACAACCTGTAATGAGCATGTACCATAAACAAGTGCATCAACCATGCACCAACCTGTACTTCAACATATACCATCAATGAGTGCATCAAGCACAAAATATGTACCAATCATGCATCAAATACACATAAACTATGACTCATCAAGATTTACCAACATAATCAACTATACACCTCATGTATGTGCCAACTCATCAACTACTTATCTCAACCATGTACCCAACATGTACCTCAACCAAATTCCCTCATCAATTTCACCATCCAAATCTGATTTTTAACTCTATAATAGACCTGGTGTATATGATCACATACCTACAAACCTTCCTAAACTTTAATAACAAGAGACTAGCATTTTCATCAAACTTTACTTTAGTCTCAGATGACTAATTTTGGATTAGTCGACAACCGTAACTTGAAATAATCATAACTATGTACCTGTAATGAATAAAGATCTGAAAATAGTACAAAATTTTCTTCAGTATATTTTTTGCAATTCCTCCAGATTTCACTTCTTGGAACCTCTCAGAAAAGGAGTTATAACAAAAATGGCATACCTTGTTGAATTCTAGCTTATTCTAGAGAGCGAACTTGTAGAGCGTTCTCCGCATAGAATATTTGTTGTATGGATCTTAAAATAGTACACATAATACTACAGACTGTAATCTATCCAATACATTTGGTCTTACTTAATTTGGATCTGTTATGAAGAAGTTATGATGTTTTTACCCAAAATACAGGTTTTAGATGTTGGAAGATTGGTTGTTGTCATTGATGTCAACCCTAGTCATGGGTTTTGGACCACAAGATTGATGAAGTTATTTGGACATGAAGAAAAATTCACATGTAGATACAACACCCATGGATGGATAGTATACATCATGCTCTTTCCGGTGGTATGTGGCACGTCACGTGGATCCTCATGGTTGAGGAGAAATAAATTTTTGAAGATGACAAAGTGAATTGTACATGTAGGCCCTGAAGACAATTAAAGAAAAGAATTACAAAATAAGAAA
>JASDQU010099828.1:1485596-1501557 GCA_032191745.1 Picea mariana
TGATTCATTTTCTCAATCAATATATATATATATATATATATATATATATATATATATATAGAAGAATAAATATTGTATTTATTAAATAACTTGAATGAATACATAAGATCAATCTTCATACAACTATGTGAGACCCAACTATCTGTTACAAGACCCATCTTGTAGTTCTCAGATCCAACTGATAAATGAGGAATCCAATCCTCATAACAAGTCCCATATTGTTGATCTCAGATCCAACTGAGATGTGAGGAATCCAATCCTCATACAAGGCCCAGCTTGTAAACAAGCACCAACCTGACAGAATGAATCTTCATTCGATCCATTATATATAAATATGTATACTTCAACAAATTCAACTACACTTCTTCTCACCATTATTTCGTGTTTATATAGTCTTCCAACTGGTGTGAGTTTGAAGCATTGTGTCTTTTGATATTTGAACCATTGTACCTTTTCATTTAAAATGATAATTTTAAACTTTAATTATTATCATTTTTTTTCTTTTTTTTCTTTATTCATATTTTCATGATTTAACTTTATTTTAATCATGGTTGTGTATCGATTCATCTGTCCTCATGAGTTGATCACATACATGGATCAACTCATTAGATCGTACCCGTGCTTCTGTTGCGTTCTTGGTTCACCAACAGATAATATTCGATAATTTATCGATTCTCTATATTGTTTTGGTGTAACTCTCTGTCGAATGAACTTTGTATGAGGCTCTCCTTTCAAACCTTTTTCATATGACCATAAGCATAGAACCATGATCTTATTATTTAAGATTTAACTTTATTTTTCTTATTTCATATGACCATATGCAATGACCAGAGGCTAGGCCAAACAATTGCTTGAGTGCTTATTAGAATCGATGGTCACGATTCAATCTCCCGATGAGATGGACGGATAACGGAACTTCGCCCTTCGAAAATTAGGGATTTAAACTTTTCAAACCTTTCAAAACTTCCGAATCAGATTTCTCGAACAATCAGATGGTTTACATTTATTTCGTAGAAACTGATTAATCGTTAGATTTGATTCTTACAAGGCTTAATCTGACGGTTGGGTCTTAATCAAGCATTTATATGGATGGCCACCATTTACTTCAGGACTTTGGCTATTTCACTTATGCTATCCTTCCATTGTCGTAGATTGACAGATGAGAATGCACCCGAAGTGATTCTTTAGATCGGATGAACCATGTCTACTTTGGGATTTTGTCCTTCTAGAGTGGCGTAACTTATTTGACATCATGTGTTGACATGGCATGAGCCAATTTCCTCTTGACACATGTCATCATCTTATTATTTCATGTGTACTTGTTGACGTGGTCTTCTAACGTGGTATGCCACGTGTCCTTTCTGACGTGGTCTTCCATACGTCCTTGCTGACATGGTCTGCGACATGTCCTTATTGATGTGGTATGTTGACATGGTCTGCCACATGTCCTCTTGAATCGGACAGTTGAGGCTTACTTCAGATGATTTGACGGTCGAGAATTTATTTTGGCTCGTCTTCGAACATCGAGAATTTCAAATCTCAAACTTTCTAGAGCGTAACCTCCTCACATATTTTAAACCAAAATGAATGTTGTTCATTGATCAAGGTTTTAGATCGATGGATTGATCTATCTGTGATACTACTTAGCCTTGGATTAAATCCAATGACTCTTCTTCTAGCTTATCATGTCCTTCCACTAGAATGATCTGACGACTGACAGACATTCAGGTGATTGAGATCTCAGATCTTAGCCCTTGATTATCTTGTCCTTCCACTTAAATCAATCTGACAGCTGACGAAAATTCACATAAATGAGATCTCAGATATTTTACCTCACTTATCCTTTCCTTCCACTCGAAAATGATCCGATGAATGATGAGATTTCAGATAACCGAGATCTCAGATATTTCATCTTATCCTGTCCTTCCACTCGAGAAGACGGTTATGAATACTTCTTGAAGAAGATCCATGATTAAGGATGGTTGCGGAACCACAACTTGCGATTGATTTAACTCGTCACCAAAAATCCACAATTTGAAGTTGTGCGTTGTTGTTGAGTCAACCACAATCATCGATCTTTGAAGCTGTAAGATCTGACGGTCCCAACTAATTGCGGTATTGGAAATAGCACAATGTTTAATACTTATTACAATATATGCAATCTATCCCTATCGTTGATATGGTGATTGTGCATCTGACGGTCACGACTTAATCTGACTTAATCAGATCGTTTGTTAGATCAACCATATTCATCGATCTTTGAAGCTATAAGATCTAACGGTCCTGACCAATTGTGGGAATGTAACTAGCGAGTAGCTTAATTCTTCTTTCTCTCTCTGCAATTCATCCCTACCGTTGATCTATCTTGCAGATCCGATGGTCACGATCCTCGAACGGTCCTCAAGACCACAGTCACTCATATGATCGACGTATGTTCCATGAGATGATCAGTATAGTCACTTTTCTTGATCAGACGATTGTTGAGGCTTCTCACCTTTTCCTGTGCATTGGTCGACTTCTCAATATTTCCATTGATCGAACAACATTTCTAGAATGTGCTCTTCATTCGCTAACTCTCCTAAGATTTAATAACTGTTTGTGTAGTCTTTTATGCACTGATAGTCAATCGCTAATTATCCTGAGCTTTTATCATAGGAACAGTTTTTATCCTATCGTGATCAACAATAATCATCAATTTCTTTTAGCCTTAAGGTGATTTTCTTCTGTCAATATTTAGTATACTTTTTCTCCTGAGATTAACCTTGTTTCTCTGCTTATTGTTTGACATTCTCTTTCCATAATTGACCCTTCATTACACATGGAAAGACATTATTGGAGATATTGACACTAATGCCAACTCTATAACTGATCATGACTTATTCATGTTGCCATCATAACAAGTTATCATGACTGTTGACATCAATAACAACACATGAATGACAATATGTCCAACAAGGATCTATGAGAAACGATATAAATTTCCCTAGTGATATCATGGCTTGGCATGTGGGTGGCAAGAGTGATAAGAGTGAATGCCTCTGAGCCTATGGTTGGGTGGAAAGGTGCACACCCACAGTTAGTTATTTGGATACATCCTATAGTAGATAAGTGTTCTCATATCCTCTGTAATTGAACTATAACTGTAAATTAAAGTTGGATATCCTATGAATGTTTCAGGTCTGTGCATGTTTCCTTGATGATTAGACTGTGTCCCTTTATATTTACCTAATCATGTATTTAAGAGGGTAAGTAACTATATGGTTTTCACATGTAAATTCTCGAGCCATGTAGTGGCTTAAGTTTAAGCAAATGAACTGTGAATTCATCGACCTTGGGCATAGTTTCCCATATGCATGTCAACACTCTTAGTTGTTTTGAGTCTCCTTGGATAAGGAGTATATTAAGATAGGGATAAAGAGTGTAAATCACATGCCAACACCTAAGTATTTCAGAACTGGTGAATCTTAGGAAGGATAGCGAGATTTAAGTCTCGAAAGGGAAGATCCTTTCATTTGGAAGATAAGCGGATGAGATCTATTCAGGAGGATCCAAGGTCTTTCACGACTGTTGGATTTTGAGAAGGATCATAGGTGTTAACTCCTCAACTCCTTCAGTCTTCACAATTTTGGTGTGTTGTCCACCAGTTTTCACAAGATGGATTTCTTGAAGAGCTGCCAGAGAATGAGTAATCAGTGCTCATATTTGCAGATTTCAAAGTTCAACAAGTCTTGTGAAACACCCCTTTTTTCGCATTTCCACCATTGTAATAAATGTCCTAAGTATGAGACATTTTAAAAGGATATTGGCCACCCAAGACCAAGAGTGAGCACATACTTTGGAGTGTTTTTTTTCTACTTGTTAATTATTTTTTCTGCTTGCCTTCGTGAGAAGAAAAAATAATTTCTAAGTTTTTTCACTCAACAGACTTAGCTCCAAAGCCGGAGTATGTGCTGGCAAGCAGGTTTTGGGATGGAAAATCCAATGTCCCCAGTTGACTGAGGCCTAAAGGAGAGTTATCTAAGGGATAAGTCGACTTGATTGAGATGACATGGAGTGGGAGGAAATTCCAATGAGGGAACTCGACTCCCTCTCCTAAGTGGTGCATTCCCAAACCCTGGCGCATCTATTAAGGGGCCAATGCCTCACTTAACTAACCCATCACTCCCCCTTACTCCCACTATCACTTCCCTTCACCCGCCTCCACTCACCTTTTACTACACTCCCTCTCCCCTTTACCTAACTCCTCTCCACTACACTCCCCTTCACTTCCATGCATCTCCTCTTCACTCCCATGTAACTCCCTCATATCCTCATGCATTACCTAAACCCTAAACCTAACTCTAGTGCATGCATTAATTAGGGATTGTCACCTCCCATTCCTATTGAAGAAAGGGTCAACTTCTCCTTTAGTTAGTTGAATCTTGGGCAAGAAATCATTGTAATGTTGTAATATCTTCTGGAATAATAAAGACTTTGGAGCTAGCCTTGGTGTGTGGACTCAAATGTGTGGATGAATGTTGGATACATGAGGTGATGTTATACTGATTTTATGCATAGTATATTTGCTATTTGGCTAATCATAGGGATATTGTTATCTAGATGGATTAATTTGTTTAATTTTTTTATTATTCAATTTACTTGTTGATCTATACTCAAACATTTCATTGCATGTGTGTTTTTTCTTAAACGAATGTGCTCTTGAAGCCTTTTTGTGTAGAGAAACACCAAGTGTAGGAACTTGCAGGTATCAATGTTGCCTGTAATATCATTCTCTTGGAGAGGAAAAGGAGCTTGGTTTCTTCCCATTTTTTGTACAAGAAGATTCTTAAGGAAGGCATTCACCCTCTTCTTCACATCAAGGAGAACCCCATAGCTCAAATTTCCCAAGCTCAAGTGGAAAATCAAAATCTCGATAAAACTCATTCCCCTTCTTTCTTTTTTGGTTGCATGATGTTTAGAATAGTTTTAAAGTTTATTTTCAACATCTAAAGGCTGCATGCATTTGTTTCCTAGATCAAATTATAATTTTGTCAACTTTTTAAAGAATAGATCTAGGCATTTTGAAGCAATTTATTTGATTTTTTCATCTAAATTTTAGATTAAAGTTATTTGCTTAGTTTTAAGTTGTTTATCAAGTTGTTTAGAGATTTTATGTTCTCTGTCCTAAAAAAGAAAACATAAGTCACTAAAATATCCTCAGTTAGGTATGTTTTAAGTCTTAAAAAAGTCCTAAAATTTACCTTTTTGCCTTAGAGAAAATTTCAAAATTTTTGATAATTTTTTTTATTGTTTAGAACTCTTTATTAGCTTGTTTTAACTTGATTTACTTGTTGTTTTATTGCATAAATTACAGATTGAAGAGGAGACTCTACCTGTTTTAGGCAAAATCAAGGCTTCTGGGGCACCCTGGGGGGTTGTGACTTCATCAAAATGAAGTTTCTCTTTTCTATGTTTTCTTCTTGTACTCTCCTTGATGATCCAAAAATAAGGATCCCTATTCTTATAAAGGATCTAAAAGCTCAAATATAACTCTAGCTCTCCATTGTAATAGTGCAATAAAAGTGGGCCCTTTGTGCCCAATTTGCTTCATCCCCTTAGGGGGATTTGTGTTGTGGTTTTATTTTTTGTCTCTCAGAGTTGTGCATGCTTAAATATAATAATCAATTGCACAAGTCAAACATTTCAAAAACACTACAACACTCTAACTCCATGCATGTTAAGCTAATTCTCATATTTTCATGCATATTTAGTTTCAAGTAATTTTCTTTCTTCAATCAATTTTGCAACAACATTTGATTTTCAAGTAATATCTTGTTGATATCTCTCAAACACAAAGCAAGATATATAAACCTAATTGTTGCAATTCATTTCTTTCATTTTTTAAGTGTTTTGTGCAAGTGCCTCATTTACAAAGCAAGGTATGTGATTTATCTGTTTCATTTTTATCAAGTAATTGAACCTTGCTAGTATAATTAGGACAATCTTTGAGTGGTACTATTCGTCTAAGACCTCTACCCTGGGTGGAGTGTGTCAAGTCAAGGGGAAACTTGCCTCGTTGGACCTGCAACACACCTAGTCGACAAGTTTTAGATTGGTGAATAATACATAAGGGGGGCAAACATTCTTCACTAAATTAATTACAAAATTTACCTTAATAAAATCTTCGATCTACACTTCCCACGACTCCCTTTAAGGCATTGGTCAAAACATACATTCAATATTTCTTATGTGAGCAGTTTTACTTATGCATGTTATCTAATTCTTTTTATGCTCTTGATTATTGCAGATGTTGTATCCTTTTGATGTATGCATGTTTTATGAGCAAAGTGTTCTTTATGATAATAAATGTTAAATGGTGAATGATCGAATTTTATTTTCAGCAATAAACTCCTAGATTAAAGTGTTTTTATTTCCTAGTTTAGAAAAGCCTTAGTTTTATTTTTATAAGGACTACCCCCCTTGGCTTCGCTAGGAGTTGTCCTAGATGGAGGAGTTCAGGATCAGGTGACAACAACTTGACTTGAGACTTGCCCCCAAGGACACACCAAGTGGATTGAAGGTTTCTTCCATGATAACCTAGGTGTGTATTAGGACGACAACAATTTTGGCACCACTTTCGAGCATAAACCTTTCTATTCTCGAGACACGACTTTTTGTTTTCTTTTTTTCTTTTTTCTTTATTTGATGCTTCTTGTTTGTTTATAATAAACTTGATCATCTGAAGATTCCACTTCAAAATAATTTGACAAAGTATTCTATAAGGAGGAACTCATGGTTTTCTTAGCTTCATCCTTAAACTCGAAGGTGTTTTGGGAGGAAGTTAGGCAAGCTTTCTTCTCGTAGGATCCTTAATAATTTTTGGGTCCCATTCCATCTCTGTTAGACCATTCCTTTTTTAATAAAGTATAATTTAGAAATGGATGATCTTTATAAACCTATTGATTTTTCTGCAATAAGTGGTTATCCACATTTGATTCCAGAAAAAGAAATTGAAAAATTGCCTTATTTTCAAAGTAATAATGTTATTGATGTTAAGCATCATGTTCAGAGAGTTACGCATTGCTTCAATAAATGGTGTTGCAATGCCTTATATGAAGATGTGGGGATGAAATTGTTTATGTTGTCTTTTGATGATGATGATCTTGATTGGTTTACAAAAGGATAGACAGGTTAGAACTTACAAAGAGTTGACTAATGCTTTCATGGAAAAATGGAAGGAGAAGGAACCTCCAGTTATAAAGACACTCAGTTCAGATGCTTCACCAGATTTTGATGAGAAATTTATAGATGTCATCCAGGCCATGAGATTCTCTCATGCAATGCAGTTAAAGGACATGGAAGCTCGCCTTGCAGAGGTAGAATCTTGTATCAAGTATTCAGACCATGTAGAGCCAAAGATTCACAATGAACAAGACAAGGAGTTTCACTTAGAAATTATGGAAAAGCCTATAGATGAGTCATTAACTGGTCATGAGGAAACAAAGGATTTTGATTTGGAAATGATTGAGTATCCAGATAATCTGAATCCCCGCCCTTCTCCCGAGGAATCCATCTCTTCAGAGAAAATTTTAGACAATTGTGATGATATTGAAACAATCAGTGAAGCAGATTCCTTGATAGTTCTAGTTCCATTTCCATCTCCAATTCCAATTCCACTCTCTCAGCCAACAGATGACTTAATGACAGATAGTGATAAATGGGAAGATATCTTCATTTTGACAACTCCAGACCATTATGAGAAGTGGTTAGCCTTCCACCATGATAGTCCAATGCAAAGCTTCATTAAATACTTACAAGGCTTATCAAACTTCAAAGTTTGGTTCAATAAAAACAAACATATGCTTCTTGGGTGGTTGGATCCCAATAAAAGGGCCAAGTTAATAAAACTTGGAAAAGGATCTTCAAAGAGTCATCCCGGAAAGGGATTATTCAGACATCTGAGGTCTTGTTTCATCCATGACATGGATGATTCATGCAGTTTCTACTTCAACCAGTCAGACAGTGGAAAGGTTAAAGCTAACAGTGAGTAGACAAATTTTCAAATTGCTCTTCAATAATGTTATTTGATACCATGGGGCATCCTCTATAATGTATCTCTAGCCCTTTCCTCCGCATTTTAATTTTCATTTGTGTTCACTTTCTTCTTTTATACTTTATGTATAATAGTTCATTTTCATTTTTTTGTATTTACATGTATAATAATTGTTTAATTTCAATTTACACTTGGTTTTCATATACATGTGTGGAGTGTGTCAAGTCAACAGGAAACTCACCTCTACCCTGGGTGGAGTGTGTCAAGTCAACAGGAAACTCACCTCGTTGGACCTGCAACACACCCAGTCAGCAAGTTTTAGATTAGTGAATAATACATAAGGGGGCCAAACATTCTTCACTAAATTAATTACAAAATTTACCTCAATAAAATCTTCGATCTACACGGCCCATGACTCCCTTTAAGGGACTGGTCAAAACATACTTTCAATCTTTCTTATGTGAGCAGTTTTACTTATGCATGTTATATAATGCTTTTTATGCTCTTGATTATTGCAGATGTTGTATCCTTTTGATGTATGAATGTTTCATGAGCAAAGTGTTCTTTATGATGAGAAATGCTAAATGGTGAATGATCGAATTTTATTTTCAGCAATAAACTCCTAGATTAAAGTGTTTTTCTTTCCTAGTTTAGAAAATCCTTAGTTTTATTTTTATAGGGACTACCCCCCTTGGCTTGTCTAGGAGTTGGCCTAGACGGAGGGGTTGAGGATCAGGTGACAGAACCTTGACTCGAGACTTGCCCTCAAGGACACACCAAGTGGATTGAAGGTTCCTTCCACGATAACCCAGGTGTGTATTAGGATGGTAGCACGGTGAATTTTGGTATTCGTCATAAGGGAGATGGATCCTTCGAAGTTTCAGAGCCCATAGTTAACCTAGGCCATATATCTAAGAATTCTCGGGAACTATTCCAACCATCAGATCTATGATATAGTCATCTCGATGTTGACTGCTTCGAGAGGTTTGAGGTGTTGTAACATCAAAAACCCCAAAGTTCAAAGTAGCGAAGTAATGTGGACCGTGGATCTATGGATCCTTTGGGACCCCTCTTGTCCATTGGATCGAGGGAATGTGTGTGTCATGTCAAGAACACGTGGGGATCCATGTGTCGAGTGAAGACATTACCATGGGTGGAGGACACGTGGTAGGAGATTACGGGGTCCGAAGGTTTGACACTCCAAAGGAATTTGTACAAGAGTCTTTGAAGTGTGAAGAATCTTGAAGTTTCAACCAGCAGAGTAAATCCTAGTCGTTGATATATAGGGGATGTGTGGCACTAGATCCTTTAGTCCGGAGACTTGGCACTCCGGGGCACTCGAGATGTGCTGATTTGATAAGCTCAGAAGCCCAGATTTTCAAATCAACGAGAACCATAGATCTATGGATCAACGTGGACAGATATCGGCCGTGATATCTGAAGGACATTAGAAGGTTGTTTTTTTTGGGTTGATGTGGCTCATTGACGTCATCTAGAGTGACGTGGACCTGCAACTAACGTGCCATGTGTCACTGGGATATGGAAATTTTGCAAACTGCTTATGCCTATTAGTGCATGACATGTGTCACCCCCTGATGAGGAGACATGTTACCCCTGGCCCTTGCAATGTGTCAACCTCTGGTTCGTTCCCGCTTGAACAACATGGTTGGTGATGCAACCGGGACTTCGAGAGTCTGAGACTTCGAGAGTTTGGAAGATTTGGGTTGTAGTATCATAAAGGGGCATTCAACGTAGAACGTTGAACGTTGAACCCTGAACATTAATGTTCAACATAGAAAACCAAATGTTGAACACCAACGTTCAACATAGAATACCGAGCGTCGATCGTTGAATGGTCAAGACCACATGGAGAGATTTCAGGACTCCAGGAGGTCTCGTGCATAGACAACAAACGGGCGCTCAACACTAAACATCGAATTATCCTTAGGAGAATGCCTTAACCAGGAGGAAGATCCATCGATGGATTTAATGGGGAATGGATCTCCACCACAGATACAAGAGCGTTGGGAGTTCTGGATCATCAAGGAATTCTAGATGATATGTATGAGGTGGATGCTATGTGGCCCTTGACTAATAACGTTTGAAGAGCTTCAGGAGGAAATAACTTTCAAACTAGAACTCATATTTTAGTGTGGTGGTGACCGCTAGAAATATCGTGGCAAGCAATAGCCAATGGAGATCCCAGAATTAGGATTTGAGATAATTAGGAAAAACAAAAGTATGATGTACCACCCCTTAAAGGAGTATTTATGGGTCAGGTGTGTTACAAATTGGTATCAGATCATGTAAACAACACTTGGTCTGCTTGAGCTCATACATGATTCATACAAAAATATTATTAGAGGACTTTAAGGGGTAACACCCTATTTTACCCATTCCTAAGAGGCTTAGTAAACAGCTATTGAAGAGAGGAATGAAACTTTCTACTATTGATATATGTTTTGGAAATCTCCACGGTATGTTGCTAATGTTTCCAAATAAAGAAGTTGACTTCACTGTGCAATCGTGCGTGCTATTGTACTGACATAAGATTGGGTTACCGAGGCTAAGATGATCCTATTGAGAATATTACTTCCAAACGGAAATCATCTACATAATTTCCTCGAGTAGAAGGATGCAAATTTAAAATTCAGTTGGGATTTTACCCAACAACATTGAATCATGCTAGTCTGTGGCAGAGAAATCCTACCATTTCTTCTTAGAAATCATGGCCAATCTCACAGGAATGGGATTATGTTGATGAGCACTAATATCAAGACTTGGAGGTGAATGGATTGAAAGGATTCGTAGCAATAATAAATATTGTTTTAATAAAGGATTAAACCCAGTATATGTGTATGACCCCTCACGATCAGCGGATTAATGGAAATGGTAAGGTTAATTTACTGACCGAAAATTGTTGTTGGAATAATCTAGTAAGAAAGTAAAAAAGGAACCCTATAGATTGAGACAAACCTTCATGAAGGTAGAAGTGAATCAACAAGAGAAATTTCAAAAGCTCATGGTTATGCTATTGGAGTGTATATCCATTTCAACTCAAGGGCATGTCCATGCATAAGAATGCATATAGAAAAATATTGAACATGAAAAATAGGCATGTTATAACCTGTGATAGGTTGTAAGGTACGGTCTACTAATGGAAATTTTAGATGAGGATGACCTTATGACAACAGGAATTAACTGCAAGAATGAAAGTTGATAATGTTGCATCCTATTTCCTTAATACGACAGGACTGTAATGATTTATGAGAGACTGATGTAAGGTATGATTAAGGAAGTGTCAAACACCTTTGGATGACCAGTGGATCATATTGACATCCAGAGGTGGATGGTATCCATATGGATATGGCTTGGTATACTCAAAAATTTATAAGAGTGAGTTTAGGAAGAGATTCACTTGTAAATATCGGTTGACCAAGAGTGAATTGAGGCATGAAGAAGAGACTAGAAGTAGTTATCTTACTACCTTGAGTGGCACAATAACTACCCATATGAATTATGAATTATGGAAGGATTTTTACAATAGAAAGGAAAAAGGTGACCCTTGTATGTCATTTCCATGTAGAAGGGGCAACATCATTATGAATTATGACTGTGAGACTAGTCATATGAGTGACTGCAATCTGTCACTAAAGAACACTAATATTAAAATTAAAATATCAATATAAAAGGGGTGCAAGAGGTGCACCTACATATAAATGTATACATTCTTAAAAGAATGATATGACTGAAAGACCTCAATTGAGAAGGAAACTCAGTGTTGAGTGTCTCTATGAGGATTTTCATAAGGATGGTAGCAATATCCTTGGGGGGGGGATCTAAAATTTTGATATTTCCATGTACATGTATGGCAGGGAAACAATGCATGTGTACGATGTATGAATATATGCATACAAAAGGCACAATATGACTATCATGATGAGTGGAATGTGAGGCAATAATTTCACTTTTTAATGAATACCATGGATACATGGTTGAATCCATTCTAAAGAGTCATGAAAGTTATGTTTTGAATAATTCCTTGAGGGGAATGTGTTCCATTCCCTCAGGAAAGACTAATATAAATAGATGAAAGAGTAAAGAAGAAAGGATGCTATGTTGTCATAAAAAAAAGAAACATGATTTGTCCTTTGAGGGATGCATGAGAACAATTGTGAACTATCATAAGTTAAATGATTTATGATTGTGCATGTGGTTAAGTGCATCATGGATGTAAGTTAACAAAACAAGGAATAGGTGTGGATGAATAATTTGGATGCATAACAAAGATGCATGTTTATATTCCTTATCGAATATTTAATGAACCACTGAACTAACTCAAGGTTGAGGCTATCAAATATAGTGAAGGATGTGAAATGAGTAAATTGCATGTTGAAGGAGTTCCCTGTGGAGGAACTATGTGAATATTATGTTAGGAGAACAAAGTCACAACCTTAATGACTGTTGAGAATTGAGTAGTGGGCTGAAAACATATATATATCACAGGTATGAGTGGAATACTAACAAATGAATGTTGACCATTCTGATAACCGAAAGGTAATGTGTAGAATACACAGGTTCATGATTCATCATGAACAAAAGGTTTGTTTTTATAGCATGTTGATTTACCAAGAAGGTTGAGGTGAACCTAACAAAGACTGCTCAAGGAACCGAACATGGAGATCACAATAACAAGTAGATTGTGTTAGTGCCAATTCTTGCAAGGGGGTGTTTCTCTTCGATTTCAGGCCCTTGGTGTAAATGCGTAGAAATGGGGTTTAAAAACCCATCAAATGCATTTTATTCAAAGGCTGCAGTCATGAGCGCCAAGCACAACACACAGAAGAAGTCCATTTCGGGCTTAAAATCAAGTGAGCGGGCATTTTGTTTTCAATAGCGAGGATCCATAGATGGAGCAGATCGACGATCATTGGGTAAGCTTGAGTCACGAAATTGCACGAGGTTTAGCGCATGATCTCATCTCTTATGGCCAAAGTCACAAAGTGATCATGGTCGTCCGATCCAGTCGGGACACATGGCGCCTGATCAGGCTTGGTCGTGTTTTTGGCTACCGGGACTTCAAAAGACATGGGGTCTCTCATCCATTGCACTGGGAAACCCCGAAACATGAAATGATTAGTCATTTCGACATTTCAGCTACCAGACTTCAAAAGACACAGGGTCTCTCATCCAAAACGTGAAATGATTAGCCATTTCAGCATTCTGGCTACCGGGACTTTGAAAGACAGGGGGTCTCTCTTCCACTGCATCAGGAAACTTCGAAACGCAAAATGATTAGCCATTTTGGTATTCCATCTATCGGGACGTTGAAAGACAGCGGGTCGCTCTTGCACTGCATCAGGAAACTCCAAAACATGAAATGATTAGCTGTTTCGGCATTCCGGCTACCGGGACATTGAAAGATAGGGGGTCTCTCATCCATTGCATTGGGAAACTCCGAAATGCGAAATGATTAACCATTTCGATATTCTAGCTACCAGGACTTTGAAATACAAGGGTCGCTCCTCCACTGCATCTGGAATCGCTGAAACGCGAAATGCGAAAAGCGACTTTGAGGATAGGTGCAGGGTCACGGCCCCTGGTCACTTGGGGTGATAGAAAGAGCTACGCAAAGGGCCAAAGCACTGGGTTTAGCTACAGGAGGTGTCGTCGCGTTCTCCAGGTGAAAATTCAACTCGGCCTCGATCCTAATCCCTACCAGAGGTAAATAAAGGTAGGAGGAAGTGGTTGAAACCTCACCTCACTCCTTAAATGTAAGGCATGGAGGTTCTGGCTGGCAGTCTGCCCAAGATCATCCTATGTGCAGGTTTTCCCAAAGAAGCCATGCCGATCTGATGTCCTCGTCTGACCAGAGGATCCTGCACACAGTAATTTGGACTTTAATGTCTCAGCTACCCTCCTACCGCCAAGGTGGAGAATTTCTCTGAGTATATATACTCAGTTTTTGTATTTTTGTAAGGATGAATGGTAGAGCAGAGCTCTGGACTGTAATGTTTTAATGAAGCACTGGTTTTCCTGGCTATGTATCTGCATATGAAATTTTCTTGTTCAATGTAAGGCATCTCTCTTTTTCATCTGGTTTCGATCTCATACTAAAAGGGTTCATGATTGATCGATTCATATGAATCGTCGTGGTTGTGTTATGATAAAGGATTTATTATAGCATTGTTATGTTCTCTTAGTGTTTCTGCTTTTGAATATAAGAGGTTCTTGTGTTCAAAGTTTTCTTCTACAGGTTGTTATAAGCTAGATGCCTACAATAGTCCTTCGCATTTCCTCACAGAAGTCTTCCTCCTACTCACCCATATTACAACTTACTGTCTAAAGTTGAACCAAGACCTCATTTGCTTGTGCATGCCTAGCCTAGTTTCTGAGTTAGAACCATATTGTTCTGAGTTTACTTCCATTCATCACCTTTTTTCAACAAATCATGACATAAACTAATGGGCATCAGGCTTACTCCTGCTGCAATCCAAGAGTGACTTCTGACGTGAACATTTATGGTGTCGTTGCCAAGGACAAAGTTGAAAATTTTCCCTGGGATCGAACGACATCGAGCCTCTGATTTTGAAGGTGCATCAGGCATCAGAGCCCTACAAGATTGCTACTGTGCACCTGGTGACTCCATTGTGACGACTCCACTATGGCGAACCTGTTGTTTTAGTTGTGGCTTCCAGAGGTAGACACACACGGTCCCATCCACGGCTGCCTCTAGATACGCCTAAAGCTGATCCGGAGGCGATTATCAGAAAAGGAAAGGCCTCTGAAAGAGAACTTCCATCGCTGAACCAGGTAATTTTCCATCTCCTTCCGTAGAAACTCCATTTTCTTCTTCTCATCTTCTTGGTAGACCTTTTCTTGAAGTTTCCCATTTCCTGAATTTCAGAAGTGTTCCTACTAAGTTTTCCCCTCCTGGTCTGGGATTGGAGGGAGAAATCCTTGTCACTCCCCTCTCCCCTGAATTTGTACCTTGGCATAGACCCAGGACCACAGAAGATTTCCCCAATCCTAGATTTACCACCCCTCCTCTTATTATTTTTGTTGCTACTATACAGAGAGAAGCATCTGTTGACTCAACCCCTTTAGCCTTCTCTCTGAATCCCCCATTGTTCCCCCTTCCACCTGGAAGCTCATTTCCAGTATCCCCTGTTCGAGCTCCTTCTCCTCTGAGTTCTCCTCCACCTAATATTCCTATGGCAGGAGAAAATCCCCCCATGACCAGAATGAAGGCTATAATAGCTGCTAGTTATGCTCCCCTTTTGTTACCTTAGCCTCTCAATGCCCTTCCAGCAAATGGCTACCTTAAGCAGCCACCCAAGTGTTCGTGCTCTTTTCGTCAATGTGTGAGAAAAAAGTGAGCACTTACATGCCTACTTGGGCTCTTCTAGTCATGACAGCTGAAATGCAAAAGGTTAGAAAGAAAACAGTAAAGCTATTAACAAGAATTAAACAAGAACTAAATAACAACATGAGCATAAAAACAAAAACTAAAAACAAGTGACAATGGAACAAGTTCACCAATAGATAGGCTGATCTGATTAGTGAAATCCAGAGGTACACAAAGGGGAAAGGGGACTTGGGTCCCTTCCTTCTCCAATGGAAGGCTCTTGAGGCCCTCAAATAGATGCTTTCCTTACAAATGAAAGGTGAAAATATGAGTGAAAGAACTCAACACTTCTCCACTCTAATGAGAGATGGAAAGCTTATGAAATGGTGTTGATAATGACTATTGATAAAGAGTGAGCCTCTAACAATCCCAACAGCATAACATTACAATGAATTCCTTCCAGAAATGATGGTCATCCATGGCTTTTTATAGCCAAGCTTTGAGCTATTATGCACCCCCCTTTGAATGTGAAAAGGGGCTCTTTAGGGCACCATTAGGTCTTTGACCAGCCTCCCCACGCA